>JAQPZY010000391.1:0-147724 GCA_029931535.1 Margaritifera margaritifera
CATTTTCTAAATATCTGGAAAATCATACGCATGTAGAAATGGATGCAGATTTGCATATGGAAAAAAATAGTATATAGAATAGAAGTATAGAACCAGACAGTACAATTTGAAGATAGATGTTAATGTTTCTTTTGACTGATGATGAATATTACTGTAGGAATTGTCTTTAACCTTATTATTAATATTATTTTTATTATTATTATTCATGAATAATCATAAAAACAGGAATTATGAGGACACACAAAACTACGATAAGCAATATACAACATTATTTCGATTTTTTTAAAAATATAACAACTTGGATATAACAAAAAACATAAAATTTATCGTTACTATGGTCTGCCAAAGTAAATCCGGGACTTGTAGTAAGCGAAGAAAAAAAATCAGTGTACTTCAGTCTTCTTGTTTGATCTGTTAGGCATTTCTCTAATGTTATAATTATATAATTGCGAAAATAAAATTTGATACAATCTTGGTTCCAAAAAAATGGCATTGTAGAACATATGTATCATATTCATTATCAAAGTCATCGTATCTGAGCAAATTCATATATACAAATAAATTTGAAAACGGCTTCTGATTGGTTAATATCAGTGACATGATCTAAAATATTTCATCATCCAACAAAATGATAATCGTTTGAAACAATGAAAAAGGTAATTTAATAGTTAAGTTTTTATATTTCATCCTTAGTTCATGGCCACTTCCTTCAAAATATCGATAGCATTTTCTGACAGACAAATATAAAGAAATGAATGGACAAATTTTAAACACACAAAACATAATTTTATGCTTTGCTTTAAATATCTTTCAGTGTTCATGAATGTCTGAACTACTGATGCCAAAGTTTATGAACTGTGTAAAAAGAAAAAAAAGAGGTTTTAAAAGAAAAGAAGAAATAACAGACTTTATTTGGTTCACAGCAACTGTTCAGATGGAATATCTAAAGAATTGGTTTTGTTGTATAAAATGTCATCATTTTGAGGAGTTATATCCCCTGAATGTCCATTAACCCTTTCAACTAATGATAGCAAAATGTAATTGCAGGTATAAAGAAATTGGATCCAGACTTCCTCATGAAGGAGAATGATCCATTGCTAATTAACAGAAGAGTATATATATATATATATATATATATATATATTATATATATATATATATATATATGCATGTATTTGGTCCATAAACCAGTCCAAAAGAAGATGCACGGCAAATAGCTTGATGACCCAAACTACTCATTCCACCACTCACAGCATAGCTTTGGCGTCATTTCATCATTTCACACCTTCTGTAAGGCCTGGAGGTAAAATATAAAAAAGAAAGAAAACAGGATGAGTTTGCACTCCAACATGCTCTGACAGTCACCTACCGGCTTAAAATCCAGGTTTGACTGCTGCAGGACATTGCAGAGAGAAGTCTTGATTGCTCGGCTGCAAGATTTTCTGATTTGTATTTCCTAAAAGCAAAATCCCATTCCTCTTGGCCTCCATCTTGAATAGCAGTGCAGTAAACAGTTGATTTAAGGCTTGGATCAATTCTAAAGTAGAAAAGCCAGAAGAAGAATTTATTTCTTGTCCATCAATTAGTTATGTAAAGAAGAGATTCGAATATGTATGAATGCTACTTCAGTCATGACGAGAAGTATAAAACCGGCAAATGGCACACGTTGTTGTTAGCTAAAAGCTGTGCGGAAGTTAAATCATTGATAAAGTGCCTGGATTCAAGATCTTCAAGATTTAAATGATATCCCAATGCCCATATATATGTAGTATCATTTTTTGATGATGTGTGCATGGTCGAGATGGTATATGGATTGGTGCTTACAGGCAAGGCGATGTGTGCCGCTGATCCAGGTTCGAATCTCCGTAGAGTACGAATTAAAATTCTCTAACCTGTATGATAATAGTATTTATTCGTATTTAAAAATTATATTAATGTTATCAAGCATTCGCCTGTATAATCTAGGGATAGCACTTTCCGCTCTGTTTGGTGTGTATTTGTGTGAGTGTATATATATATATATATATATATATATATATATATATAATTCTACTGACACACACACCTGATCACGTACCGGCAGTTATGCCCACGTATGATTACATTCCGCAACCTCTATATGAAGTTTTCTAACAATGTGCATGCATTAGAATGCGGAAAAATCTCTAAATAGCAAATGTGAAGACGTTTATGATGATTGTATTATACCGGCAGTAACACTATCCTTGTGACAGAAAAACTACCATTTAGATTATAAAATCCTGAAATATGAGATCAATTTCGCTATACCTGTTTCAATTTTCATGTTTTCAATAGTGGAAAATGATGTGTGAATTCTTTTCGAAATTTAGTTGACCTTTCCAACATGTCTTGACTTATTAGTATTGGAAGAATGAGAGAACCAAGAAAGTTTGGGAAGTATGTGAAAACCAAGATAGTTTGGGAAGAATGTGAAAACCGAGATAGTTTGGGAAGAATGTAAAAATCAAGATAGTTTGGGAAGAATGTGAAAACTAAGATAGTTTGGGAAGAATGTGAAAATCAAGATAGTTTGGGAAGAATGTGAAAACTAAGATAGTTTGCGAAGAATGTGAAAACCAAGATAGTTTGGGAAGAATGTGAAAACCAAGATAGTTTAAATTATACTGCTAATTAACAAGCTTTTCTGTTTTACAGAACAACCTGATACAGTTACCAACGAAAAGATGGGAACAACTAATTTATTAACCAATCAAAGTATCAAGGTGCTGGTTGTTGAAAGAGATCGATTTACTTAGCATAGGCCCAATATTTGTCCATTTTAACTTTAGCTATAAGAAATTGACACACGTTTTAAAGGACTGGCTATAATTTTTGTTTTTCATATTGAATGATTAAATTGAGAAGGAAAATGTTTTGTTCTTAGTACTATCAATTAAGCTCCTCTAAATCAAAATGAATACAAGTTTTAAGTGTCCTTTACATACCGGGAGTCAGTCACAGTTACATTTTTAAAAAGACTATAGCATTTGTAACCGATTGGAATGACTGTCAGTCGCCTGCCAGTGTGCATGGTGTTATCATGATTATGCCAGGCCATACTTGTTCGCAGTAAATCACCGTATGCTATAAATTGACTGCGAAATTTATTAGACAGCTTAAGAAAAATGATTTTCATCTTTGTTTTGTTTTGTTTTTGTTGGTTTTAACAGCACATTTAACACAGTATTAGCTATATCATGCTGGGGAAATGGAAACTAAGTGCCTTTCCCAAGGATACACCGAGGCAGAAGTGAGTAAACTTTCTTGACATGTAACTTTCTTTACACTATTTAAAACTTGTATTCAGACTAAGTTTAACCGGTTTCTTGCTCTTGGATCTGTATGTCATCATTCTTCCTGCCTGCCAGTGATTCAGATTTTTACATCAAATTGATTTTGTACTGATTAAAGAGATTTTGATGATGTCAGTGTTTAAGTAGAATCTTTACTTATAAGTAATTATTTATTACAGCCAATAGTCGCAAGTGCGCAACAATTATCTAAGAACTGTTGTCTGGCGCGGTAATGCGCGTGTGACTAGAACTTAGAACTTATTATTGAAAAGAATTTTAATTTTCACAATGCTGGAAATATTCATATTGACTAGAATTAAACAAAATTTTCTCCAGTGTTGAATTTTGACTTCGAATTCCAATTAAAGTTGTGTCAGTTAAGTTTGTGGTTTATTATTCTGTAGCACTACATAGCCATTTTTGTGCTGAGGTACCGTAAAACACGACTACTACATACATTGTTTTCCTGTGGCAATACATAGCCACTAATGTGCTGATGCACCATAAAACACTACTACTACATACACCGTTTTTTTCTGTGGCACTACATAGCCACTATTGTGCTGATGTACCATAAAACACCACCACTGCATATGCTGTTTTCCTGTGGTACTACATAGCCACTATGGTGCTGATGTACCATAAAACACAACTACTACATACACTGTTTTTCTGTAGGCATAAATTCGGTTAGGTAATAAAACATATTTTATGGCTATGTAGCGAGCATACAAAAATGATTTGCCTGCCTTCCCGCCCCTCCCCTGTGTACAACAAGGTGTTCTTCTCTTGGGTCTAATAGAACAAGTTCTTATCCACAGCACCTCAAGGCAAATAGGTTGGTCTATTCCCTAAATGGCCGTTTAATATATGTAAATAATAGTCATTAGCAAACACCATAAAACTGCAAATTAATCAGTTTATACCAAAACAACAACAACAACAACAAAAAAATACAAAAGACCCCCCCAAACAAACAAAGAAACGACCACAACTTTAAAACAGGCAGTAATGCAAGGATTTGCCTAAAAAGGTGTCAAACATTTAGTCAAGGTCCTATTGTATGCATAAATAAAGTGTAACTGAAATTACCGCCAATTATGGCATATATAATTTGAATACTAATATCTCAGGTTTTAATTGTGGAGATGTAAGGATGAATTGTATGCTCCTTTTGAGTGCATAAGATGTCCAAAAACTACACAGGGGGTTTATGGTCCTTTTGTAATGGTACTTTTCTTGGGCGTTTACTAAATAAATACCTATACTGTATAATGCACAAATTTCATTTCTGAAACTGGAATCATCCAAATTTTTATTTACTAACAATTATAATCTAAAACAAAATATTTACTCGTAAACAGGAATCCTCTCAACAACAGGATCACATTTGGAGTAGCGATCAAAATATACAGTCTGGTATGGGGAATTTGTGCAGATGAAATGGGAGTTGAATTCCTTGCATAGAGATATGCCACAACAGCCAATCGAGGCTGATCTTGACAGGATTCAAACCCGTTACCCTCTGGTTGTGAATCAAAGCTAACGGTACGTGGAGGAAAGAAATATGACTGCTATATACTACTCATTAAGATGCATCAACATACAAAGTTTCATCAGTTTAGGATCAAAACAAAGTTTAATTAGATGTAATAGGATCAATGGTACAAAAGATGTAATAAACAAGGGCTAAAATTACATACATAACAAATGTGTGAAAATAAGTCACAAAGTCACAGTGACCTAGCTTTGGTATGGTTGAGTTTCCTTGAGATGCACCCGCATACTGATTTTCATGGATGTAGTTGAAATCGGCTCCAAGATATTGAACATGTAAAGAATAAATAGCTAAATAAAATAAATGTCACTCAGGCACAAAAATTTGGTCACATTGCCTACATTTGGTAGTTTTAAGTTACTCATCCAGAGATGTATTCACATGCCAATTTTGACAAGTGTAGGTGAAATATGCTCCAATAAGAATTGAGGGTGTAACGAACTGATAGCTGAGAATAAAAAAAAGTCACTCAACAGTGACAATTAGGTCGCAGTGAACCAGTTTTGTATAGTGCAGTTACATTGTGAAAATAAATATCTAACATGAGAAAAGTAGTGCGTCAGTGCAGTTTATAGCTTGTAAAACAAGTTTCACAATAACTTGGCGTGATTTGTTTTCACATGTGCTTTTAATTTTCATCCAAATAATACATGTATTCCCTGAGTTTTAATGATTGACATTTATTTATCTTGTATATTTGGTCTGCCTATGTATTGACTGCTGTATTTGGTGAGATCTGGCACTTTGAGACTTGAACTTGTGTCCAAATGAAAGCTGTATCTTTCAAATATTGAATGCATCTGACAATTTACACTTTATTTGCTGAATACTAACCACATCAATTAGTGTCATAAATTAAACAGTTTACCACTGTCAAACATGTTTGCCTGATTGAATTTCTCAGACATATCAATGCTCAAATATCTCATATCTAACAACAAATTGTATTCGCGGATATTTCACTTATTACATAAATTAAGAGAAAATATACAGCACAATAAAATAAACTGGTTAACGGTATAATTAGAATAGATGCATGTAATCCATTCTTACCATATACTATTAAGCTGCTTAAAGTTTATGTGCCTTCTTGGTCATTACATTGTGTATTATGGCCATATGACTTCAAATGAGCACAGCAGAAAGTATATATTGTAATTAATTTTAACTGCTATGAGTATCGTAATTACAAATAGGTAACAATATTTAATCACACCATATTGTTCATCTATTCAAAACATAGTGGTCATTGATGTTATGGATGAGTAACCTCAACTTGACAACTACATGTTTAGGAGAATAGTTCAAAACAAAATCTTGATCATTTGGACTTTGTCAATTGGTGGTGAAGTTTTGAAAACTAAAAAAAGTGTTTGTTCTATTGGCAGTTGATTAACTATTTATACTTATCTGCAATTACAACAATATAATCTAGGTACTCCTAACAGAATTAATTACAATGTATAGTTTCTTCTGTGCTCATTGAAAGTCATATGTCCAAAATGCATGGTGTAATGACCAAGAATGGCACATTAACCTTAGCTTATATGTCATTTGACACATTTGCTTTGGAGTTTCTATGGGTCTCTAAAAGAAAGTGTGTAACAAAGTGATGCACAATGTATGTGATTACACCAAATAAGGTAAATATTTAATTACGTATTTTTGTCTGTAACCATCCAGTCCCTGAAGTACTGTTTCGCTGAATCCCCGCATTCCTTGTTTCCATAGGAACACGCTTGACCAACGATCAGGGATCGGTAGTAGCTGAAATGAAAGCATGTTTTAATAATGTATTTAGAACTGAGTTACGTGTATCTTTATTTTAATTCAGTTATGATTTCCAAAATCAATTGATGGTAATAAATTTTGAATTTCTCTTTCGAATAAAGATAAACTACTATTAGTAAAACCTAGTTACGGTTTGTTATTTTACTTACACGTGCTAGGTGAGGGAAAATGTGGATTTTTTTATATACACAAAATGCACACTTTTGGGGATTTATATCAGACTTGCAAATATTTTGGATTTTAACTATATTTGGACAAACATTTAACTCTTTTGATATTTCTCGGCCCTGTCTCTAATTGAGTGCACAATTATGAAATTCTGAATTAGGTTAGGATCAGTTACTCTATGATTACAATAATTTTCTATTCATAATGTTAGATAGCATGCAAAGATATACGTTATAATAAGCACAATACATGTAGATCAAAATTAATTTCTGTGCCTGTGATGTGATTTTGCATTCAGCGAAGTTTCAGATTTTATTTTTGAGGTTTTTGTCCCCGAGGAATTTGTGACTTTTTGGTCAAGTCAAACTGAATGAGGTGTATGTTATTTCATCACTACAGCAACCCATTCAACCATCGATATTTGACCAGAAGGGGACTTACACAGCGTGACCGCACAGATTTAGCAACAAAAATAAAATAAAATAAAAAATTCTTTCCTTTCTTCTCGGATACGAAGAGCAATCCTCATTTGAAAAAAAAAATCAATAACGAAGTCGGTAGAAATGCACCAAAATTCGAAATCCATTTCAAGCCATTTTATTTCTTCAAATTCATACCTAAGCTTGCAATAGTTTTGACTACCAGATATATATTTTTTATTAAAAATCGAGAGCTGCTAGAGATGGGTACATCGCAAAGGGTCCCACTTACCACAGTTTGCTTGATGGGTTTTAAACAGAGGAGCTTGTGTTGATAAAGGAAAGTTAGGACAATGGGGATTCAGGGGTCATAACTCCTCTAAATGATCTAAAGCGAAAGTTGGGAAAACATTTGAAAAGGCAAGAAACAAACTAAAAAGTGTGCCACCTAGAAACGTTCAAAGGAGAACTGTCTACAAGGTAGTAAAACATGGCCTGGTGATCATCAAAATCTGAGATGGGGTCGGATATTGACTTTTCACTTTCAGCCAATCAAAAGTGGCGTTACAAAAGTAAAGTCCTTTGAGATTGGTTTACACAAAATCTCAAGCTCAGCAGTTTGATAATTTCCAGGCCAGGATCACACAACTTTTAAGCTTGAAATTTAGCTTCAGACTTTTTTGTCAGCCAATCACAAAGCGATTTACTTTTGAAAAGTCGCCTTTGATTGGTAGAGAATGAAAACGTAACCACAAATCAGGCTCAGACTTGAATAATCTCCAGGCCAGTACAACGAGCCAAATTATGTCAGTTTTTTTTAAGAGAACGACCATTATAAGCTACAAATGACCACCCCACATTCTCCAAACCCAGTGGTAAATAGGAAGTCTGCCAAACTGTCTTAAAGTATCTTCTCACCCTTGCATAATTGTTCTCTTTTATTGCAATCAATTTTTGTTTCAAACATCTCATTTTACTTCATACAGACTTACGAATGAAAACAATCTATACTTACGATTCAAGATGAGTAGCGCCTGTATTGTTAAGACCGGTTCTATTAAATGGCTCCTGCAGCTTTCTTAACATGAATTTCTGCAGAAGAAAACAGATAAAATATTATTTTCCACAAAATGAGTACTCGAAGCGAATATTTTAAATGAAAAAATCACGAACTAGATGATGCCCCACAACGTGTATGACGTGTATATTGGTGTATATATTTCATTATTGTTATATATTTGTATATGGTTTAAGTGTGTGTGTGTGCGCGTGTGTGTGTGTATGTGCTATTATGTGCAGATAACTTTTAAAAAGAATTAACAATATTGTAAAATGAAAATATGTGTAGTATCGAATATATACAAACTGTGATGTCAGAAGACATGACATAGGTGCACATATTATTTTTATCATAATTTTTTGTATTAAATAGAATGACATCTGAAAGAATGTTTTGAGAGTAGTTAATAATTCTTCAAAATTGCTGAATTAATTCAAAACTTATTTTACAGCCAAACTTACACTGAACCTGCCGTATAGGGAATGTCGTTTCAGCATTGTATTAACATAATTAAGCTCAGAAACAGCGGCACTCCATGGTATATATTCTTCTTCTTTGTTCAGATATTCTAGCATCCTCAAGGCTACAGCCATGGCTAAATCTCCCGATCTGGGAAGAAAAAAAATCCAAATTCTTCAAAAACTACATCACTATTCTAAGATTCTTGGTTTTATTGTTATGTTCATGTTTATTTTTAATATTAAATAATTTAGTCCATATATAAGATAGTAATAATACAGTGTAACAAGAGTCTCATGAAGAAACTGACGTTATTCTGGACCAAAGGAATTTTCAGGCATCCAAGATAAGAACGCTTTTTCTTTTTTTCTGCTGAGTGCTGAAACCATCTGGCAGCCATACTAGATGTAAGATCGGCACAATTTCTAGTAAGAACAAACTAGATATCATAAAAAAAAGTATTTTGGTGAAAAACCCCTTCTCGATATGACCATTCATTCCTGAGAAGTAGCGATATAAATATTTTAAAGATGGCCGCCATGGTGGCCATATTGGACGTCAGATAGGCATCATTTTCGTTTAGGCTCAACTAGACACCATAAGAAGTTCTCTTGTGAAAACCCCATGTCGATATGACTTTCCGTTTAGGGGGAGCAGCGATAACAATATTTTCAAAATGGCTGCCATGGCGGCCTTATTGGATGTATGATAGGCAAAATTTTCACTTAGGACCAACCAAATATTATAATTGGTCTTTTGGTGAAAATCCCATGTTGATATGGCCATTCACCCATAAGGAGAAGCGATGACAATCTTTTAAAGATGGCCGCCATGGCGGTTATATTGGAGGTTAGATCGGCGCCATTTTCATTTAGGACCAACTAGACGTAATTAGAAATCTATCGTTGAAAACCCCATGTCAATAAAACAATCCGTTCAGGAGAACTAGCGATAACAAATATTTCAAGATGTCCGCCATAGCATCCATACTGGATGTTAGATTGGCACCATTATGATTTAGAATCAACTAGACATCATAAGAAGGTTTTTCGTGAAAACTCCAGGTCGATACGACCATCCGTTCAGGAGGAGTCGGGATAACAATATTTTCAAGATAGCCAGCATAGTGGTCATATTGCATATCTGATCGGCACCAACTTCATTTCTCGTATTTCAGACCAACCAGACCTTGGGATGAATGTGTTTGTAAAATTTGGTGACAATCCTCCCAGTAATTGAGGAGTTGCGATAATAAACTCGTGACGTCGGATGAATAGACGAAAGACCACCGCATAAAGTCTTCTGCACTTTGACTAGCAGAAGAAAAAAATGCATTTTTGTTCTTCTTCTCTTTTTTGAGTATGCAATTAGGTTTCGACGTCAAATGCTATGATTTTGTGTAAGGACCTAATTATAGCAAATTATTAAAACCTGGTGATGAAGTGAAGATAATATTGAAAACTAATATAAATATAAGGGATGAAAGAGAAAAGCTAAAAGCAACTTACTTTGCTAAATTCCAGCCGTCATTTATAATCTGGGCCCGATTGATTGTGTGGATTACCTGAAAGTTAAAATTATTTAACTACTGCATTGGTGTTAAAGGAGCTATTTTATAATCGTTCGATAGAATATCATCATTATCCCTCAAACATATTTATAGCTTTCCTATGCCCGAACATGTTGAGATCTGTTAAGCAAGGAAATTTATCTATTCATCTGTTCACCCTTTCCTTCATTTATTCGATCGGTCATTGCTTAACACAGTCATTTATTTATTCCATTCTCCCTTCATTCATTCATACTTTTGAAGTTTGAATTATTAATGTGTTATACATAATTCAATTATTCGCTACATGTATAGGCATGATCAAGCAAATCCAATGAAGGTTACAACTATTTCTATTAACAATATCAAAAGGGGGTAGAAGGAATTTGTTATAAATGAGTAATCACTTATTAGGCAAAATATGTTGTATGGAGATAATGGTTATCTAATATAAACGTGTAATGATAATGAATGGTGTAGGGTTGAAAACTCGTATATTCTCATTCAAGCCCGCGTTGCCTTCATTGATAGAGATTGAGAAACAGGGTGACCACACCTGCGGATTGTTTTCGCAAACTGCGCTTTTTTCGAGTATTCGGATTTACTGTAGAATCGGCAATTTTGCGGATTTTCTCTTATTTGAAACAAATATTGATTTTATCCGTATTATCTGTCGATGAAAATGATAATGTCAGACCCTGAAACACGTTACAACCGTTTACCTCCACACTGGTCAGGATTACACGTAGAGCATGGTAGGTAGCATAACAAGACATATGTATTGTAACCGAACAAAGATATAAAAAATAAATTACTGCAAGATCCTGGACATCACAAAATTGAATTAGCGGATCGAAGTCTACGATTTTATAATCTGATAATTTTTTGGGACTCCGCGTATTTGTTTGTCGAATTCTCGTGGTGACTCTCGAGAAATGTCTTATATCAGATTAATACTGTAAAGTCTAACTGATTGATTGATTAGTGGATTGGTGTTCAACCACACGTCAGCACGTGAAAAACCATTTAGTGCCAAGGCAATGGGAATAACGTGCCTTTCACGGAGACACACAAAGGCAACCGATCCGGGTTGGTCTGTGCAGGATTAAAATCCATAACCCCCTGATTCTGAGGCTGGCACGCTAACTACTTAACGAAACTTTGGTCTAAAATGCAATCAAACAACTGTTACTATTATTATGAATTTGGATGTTTCTGTGAGAGAACAAAAATTGATTTTCGTCTCATCTGTTGATATATAACAGAAAGATAAATATTACAGGGGTAATGATGTAAGTATCCCATCAAATGGAACTCAAGAATATAGATTGATCGCAATAATACAGAATTTGGATGAAAATAATACTCATCTTACAGACATTTCAGAACTTATTTCCATCATAACAGGATGAAAAAAGTAGAAGCCAATGAAAAGACAAGTTTTATTTACCGTGTGATTGGTATTTAACTGTTTGATCAAGGCATTCCAATTATTAGGGTCATAGTTGACCCTGTAGTAACCATACTGCATCACATTTCCTATGATCCACTGTGGTGAGGGTGTGTTAGAGTCAGGAATTGAGACATTTACATTCGTCAACGTCACTGTAAGGGAAATTAAATTACATAGTAAATTCTAACAAGGATACATAACAAAAATCAATTAGCCAGTCTGAAATTAAATTACATAGTAAATCCTACGAAGGATACATTACAAAAATCAATCAGCCAGTCTGAAATTAAGTTAAATAGTAACTTCTAACAAGGATACATTACAAAAATCAATCAGCCAGTCTGAAATTAAGTTAAATAGTATCTTCTAACAAGGATACATTACAAATGACCAGTCAGTCTGAAATTAAATTACATAGTAAATTCAAGCAATACATTACAAAAATCAATTAGCCAGTCTGTAATTAAATTAAATGGTAACTTCTAACAAGGATACATTACAAAAATCAATCAGTCAGTCTGAAATTAAATTACATAGAAACTTCTAACAAGTATACATTACAAAAATCAATCAGTCAGTCTGAAATTCATTTTCATATTAAATTCTATAAATAATAAGTTTAAAATGTCACTGTCATTCACACATTCTGCCTGTCTGTCTTTTTGTTTATCTGTATGTCTGTATATATTAATGTCTTATTATTTCTTTCCATCCTCCTATTTATCTACCTGTGTTTATGTCTGTTTGTCCATCGGTTCCTTTATCTCTGTATGGATACGTGTATGCTAATCTTTCTCTGTCAGTTTATTTATATATCTGTCTGTCAGTCTGTGTGTATGTATGCAATTTTTTCCTCTATTGCTTACTCAGTTTGACAGGCTTGCATTATATAATTAGAAGGCATTTGCATCCGATGAGTTGTAGAATTAATTGGGTCATGTATATATCTTGTTCATATTTCTTTGTGAACTTATAAGTGACAGGGAAAACAAATTTACTTGTTGAGCTGTTCCTGTGAAACCATTTTACGTCGGCATCTGTTTGATTGAAATCTTTGTCGAAGCTGGTCGTGAAAGTAAATGGTATTTCCCACTTGTACCTACAAAATAAGCATCTTTTATAATAATCTGCATCACAGTGGCCTTCCCCTGTGTCTTTCTTGGCTAATCATTCTTCTCTCCTTTGTTACATATATACCATCATACCAGCTCCCACACTCGAATGCAGATACATTCAAAGATCGTTATGTACATAATAATAGTAAACCCCTGAAAGAAACATATCCAGACATCCAAACTCTCTGTCTTGGAAGGCGCTAGAAAAGTTAAAGACCCGTGACTGCACAATAAGAGGGGTCAGTCTGACTTCAGTTTTCATTGAGAAAAGTTGCTACTTATCGGCATCTGATTGGCTGCTTGACCTAGTTAATTATCTGATAAAACTCAAGTATAACATATGCCACCTACCAGTTTCAGCCGAACCAGCTTGTTTAGAATCTCGGCCTTTAAACCACATTATAAAAAAAATGCAGGTACGAATTAATGAACAACATACACAAAGACGAACAGACAGGATTACATATACATAATACTTGCTTTTTCAACGAACATAGTGCAGGACAACAGTCATTAGATATGGAGGAAAGAATGAGAAAAGTAGTTTAATATCTGGTTTCACATTGTATGTGGACATGCCCATGGTCCTTCAAGCAACGGTAAATCCCGATGATTCATTTGAGAGGACAAACCTATAAACTACTCTGAAGTCTATTGAGGAAATTTTAGTAAAGAAGAATCACAGCACGCAACATCTTAAAAGTATGTTTTAAACAATACTTTTTACTTCAATTTGTATAATAACACATTTAGACCACATGGATTCAAATTTATCGTAGATAAGCAAGTTTTGATTTACCGAAGATATATTTAACCAAGATTGCTATTTATTACGTCACCTGAGAATTATCAAATATCTAACTTGAATTATGTTGCTTTACCTGTATCAATATGTATAAAGAAAATACAACGACGATATCATCACCATATGAAGAAAATTCAATAAAACAAAGTCTTGTTTAAGCGTTTCTAAATTCTCTAACCGGCTAAGAAGAAATGTCATTTTGTTAATAAAAAGAGGAAGTTTTCTGTTTGATTTTATAATCGTCCATATATTTATCTTCTTGTGAAATTCATATATTTTGTAATTCTCCAATTTGTCTCTCTTTTCGTACATTCATTTATTGTTCGTTCGTTTGTTTGTTCGCTTGTATGTTTATTCATACATTCGTACACTACTACTAGTATTTCCATTATACACTTATCTGCACCTGCGTATGTTTGTTCGTCCGTTTCTGTGTACATATCTTTTAATTAAAAGATTGACTTGTGAGATTGCAAACTGAATTAGATTGGTAATGACAGTCTAAATAATAATTGTTTTTATTTTTTATTTTTAAAAATCGTCAGAAAAAGCTTAAAGCACGTGGTTATAATTAAAATGATAGAGCCATGGTGGAAAAACTGCTGAAGTGTATTTGATTTATTTTCGTAGAAACAAATATGCTCATAGAATTAGGGGATATCAAACTATTTGTAATCAATTTTGTATAAAATGCTCTCTCTCTCTCTCTCTCTCTCTCTCTCTCTCTCTCTCTCTCTCTCTCTTGCCAATAGGCAATAGTTATCCTGGCCAACCATGTCTTAAAATTTAGTCTTGAGAAAATGATGTAGAGATTTCTATGAAAATTCCACTTTTCTATAGATGAAATTCGCTTTTCATAACTAAAGATAATTTTTAACGATAAATGCTACATTTTTTTGGACGTAGTCAAGAATTTGTAGACGGTGATACAACGGTTTGACAAATTCATTATATTTTTTAATATTTTTAAAATTTTATTTTAGAGATTAATATAACATTAATTGTCCTCTACGAAGGTTATGATTCTAATGCAATATATGGTCACTTTACTGATAAAGTGCTTCGTGTAAATGACTGGCAGGCAATACTTGTCAAACATTGCTAGCACATGAAATAATAGTGACGATAATGAAAGGAGTGTTAGTTGCGACTTTTTGACTGAGATGCGTTTCATAGAAATGTATGTATGAATGTATTGCATAGAGTTTAAAACGGCACATTAGAACAATCCTGGCTATAGAGTGCCGAGTAAAGATTAGGCTGTAAAATGTAAAGGTTTAAATTGCTAAAATCTTTTCATAGATAAACCCTTCAAAATAATAAACATCTACTCCAACAAGCGATACAATGTAAAAGGTAAAGATATCGTCAATTCTTTAAATGTTCTATAATAAAAGATAAAGATGAAAAATGTAAAAACGTTAAGGTGAAATATAGGGTCCAAATTTGTTATAATGACTGCATGCTTGCAGGAAGTCTAAGATTTTCACTTTGTGGTATATCAAAACACTTCTTGATCGAGATGACATAATAAAAAAATGTGTCACATAAGGTGGAAGTCGATAAACTCGACAAGAATGTTCCACTGTCTGCCGACTCTGGCAAGGCACCCACTCTGGTCGAGGTTCACACTTCAGGAGGTATCCATTGGTCAGATCAGTGTGTTATGAACGCAAGTGACCAATACAACGTCATCTCTGCGATTTTTTAAAATGAAGAATACCAATAATATCCCAAAGCTTTTTTGTTGGAGGTTACATTCCACATATGTCACTAAATATAGAACACGACAATTAATATACTACTTATAGTTATTATATGGAATCTTCCATTCATTAATGGGCTACTGCAGGGCAGCTTTGGCTGCTTTATCTGCTCTTTCATTACCCTTGATACAATTGTGACTAGGCAGCATACAGTACAGAATACTTTTCAAGATAGTATGAATAAATCAAGTTTCTGTAAGATTTGTGATATTAACGGATTTTCAAATTTAAGATTTTGCAAGGCTCTCAGTGCAAAAGGGAATCCGAAACAGATATTGATTTTTGTTTAATAGGGACAGAGAGAGAGAGAGAGAGAGAGAGAGAGAGAGAGAGAGAGAGAGAGAGAGAGAGCGGTTTCGACATATTTAATTGATTTGAGCATGTCCGTGAATTCAAGGTTAAAAATAGAGTGTGTCAGGTAACCGGCTCGAGATGGTGTTGTCAGGTGTTGCAACGCAGGTAGAATCTTGTCTCCATCTTTCGAACCGTCTGTATACAGGAACGTAAGATCATGTTAGGAGGCTCTAGTTTCATTTTTCATTGATTGACTCTGTAAGACGAGATAATTGGAAGATTTTTGTCATTTTTTTAACTGGCAAAAGTCAAATATTATTTTGTGGGGTTTTAGTAACAACCACGGTAATTTGTGAATTGAGAATTTTGCAGTATTGGCGTGTTTAATGAAGTATTTGACGTTAAAAGCTTTACAGTATATCTGCCATATATCGGGTGAGAAACGGGGGAAAAAACGGCAGAAAAACAGACAGACGGACAAATGCACATACATGCACATGTAAAGAGACTACAGTGATAAACAGACAAACAGACAAACATATATCCACACAAGCATATTGAGAACCGATATGAAAGACAGACAGACATCTAAAAAGAGTACCCGAATGATGAATTATATTTCATGGGATCTGTAGCATTGGGATCCCTAAGGTATCGGGTCTGAGTCAGGAAAAGGGTGTTTCTATCCATAACCTTCACATATACCGTCGGAAAGTTCATCTGCAGAACCCAGGTGTCCATTATCTCTTTGACATTCATGTTTTTGTTTTCTGCCTGCGATTGCTGAGGAAAAATAATACATTAATAATATATAATATTTTGGAAACTAGGGAAAATTACCTTTGTTTCCATGCATGTTCATTATTTTTAAATTAAACATATGTTTCGTATTGTAAGTGTATATATATATATATATATATATATATATATATATATATATATATATATATAATTAGATTAGAAATTCAGGTGTACGAGAGCACCTTGATGATGCTTTTGGATGTGATAAAGGTTCATAAAGTTTCTGATTACATAATTAAGTAAATGTTTACAAGCGCAATGAAAAACTAGCAAAATCGGCGAATGTATGTCCCGTATTTACACAGCGTAAGATATTTACTTTGAAAACATAACCCCAACTATGGAACTCACCTCATTTTCTGGCAGTGATACATATAAGTTCCAAGTTTTATGTCTGTATTTGGAAGGGGATCAGACTTATAAAGCTGAAGCCAGTACTTTGATATATGACCTTACCGTTGAAGATATGATCTTGAATGTTACACCCATCACACTTCACGTAAAGAGACATACTTTGTAGCACATTTTACCCCTGTATCTGAAATATGGTACTTAATATGCCCTCAAGTAACGATATGAACGTGTAATCAGTTTCATTAATTTATCTCAAATGTCATTAAAGATCCAGGGTGGAAACGAAAGTATGATGAGCAGACGCATGAACAAACGAAGGAATTGACTTTTCTCGAAATGGCGGGGGACGTTAAAATCTCTTGATAGTTAATACATATAGCTGTAAAATTAGTCTTACCATTGTCAGAGCATTCCAAAGGTCATCGTGGAAAGCAGCACCATACTCTTTGCTTTTCAGATACCTCTGAAAATTTTGATAAGCATGAAAACAAGCTTAAAAAACAAAAACAAAACAAGTAAACCAATGTTTAATATAGAATTGATTAACATGTTACTTATATACTATATATTTCATAATGCACATATGGACACATTAATCCCTGCTGCAGCATAAATGTGTTTAGAAGTAATACATCTATTTTTAACGAATTGTTGATCTCTCTCTCTCTCACACACACACACACACACACACTCACACACACACACACGCATACACACACAAAACAAGCGAATCAACAGTACAATTATAAAGTCTAAATTGTTATTAAAACCGTTGAAAATAGACCAACTAAAAAAGCTGGCCTAATTCTATAGTGTCAGTTTGCTATAATAACCGCTGAAAATGGAAGAACTAAAAAGAGCTGGCATTGTTTAGAAATTCGCAGCCAGAAAATGCTGCTGGAGTGATCGCAACCTATTACGGCTGAATATATGGATCAACGGCAGGAAAAGAGTTACTCATTTGTGTAGAAAATGTTCAATGTGGATTTTTGTCGTATTTGACGATTTTTGTGTTATAACGATGTAATTTTTCTTGTAACTGAAAAGTTTTGGTCGCAGATTAGAGACAATGAGAGAATCGCATATTGAACTATTCTGAACTTTTGCGAAACTAAATAACCACGAATATTAATGTTCAGGACATACATGGACAACAGTAACAGATCCGCATAATAAAAGATTCGCGAAATTGTTAAACATCTGGAAATCGTGAAATTTGGAAACCGTGAAAGTTTAGGCTCACCATTTTTTTCTGTGCATTTTCGATGTTGATGTACCACTTACAGAATATTGATTCCAAAAGTCATATAACGCCTTGAGTGCATATATGTATATATATATATATATATATATATATATATATATATATATATATATATATATATATATATATATATATATATATATATGAATAAATAATATTATCCATTTATCATACAGGTTAGAGAATTTTAATTCGTACTCTACGGAGATAAGTCCTTGAAAGAATCAATGCAGAGTTACTAACGTCCGAATTAACCTGGTATTTGTGCAGTTCACTGATGTCAAAAGACTAATTTGTCAACCTTGAGTCTGAAGTCAGTTAATGTGCTTAAACAATTAAACGTATGGCCGTATGTTAGTCACGCTCTAACACGTGATGATTCCTAGGTACCGCTGACCAATAATATCACTGGCAAAGGTGTGAGTATCAGGTGATTTACAGGCGCAGTGGAAGCTTGCCGTACGTATACAAATTCAAATCGTCATAACTTCAACATTTTTCAAACATTTATCATAAAATGTTTCAGCATACACTAAAAAATGAACACAAATTCACAGGGAATGTGTGTTCCCATAAAATACTCTGATTTTAAATTATGTACTATGCTAATGTGAATTCGTGGTGATCTCTGCTATGGCGATAGGTCGCTATCGTGACAGTTGACTAGGTCACCGAGGCACTCAATCTAGATAACACTAAGAATCCTACTGAGCAAAGTAGTTAAACAAGGTACCTTCCTTGTGTGAGGAAATCAGAAAAAAGTACTTTTGGTGCAAAGTTTTTATATGCAGTCTCCTTTAGATAATAATATTCTTTTATTAAAAAATAGTGTCAAATAAAGTTATCGATATAACCTAACAGTCTAAAGCAAGCAACATAATTTGCTATTGGTACCCCGTTGAAAATTAAAACTTTAGTATCCTTCTAATTCAACTTCCATTTATTCTGCTATGAAAACCCAAACTTGGGAGAAACCTCAGTATATATAATTGTGAATCTAGTATTTATTCTGTTCAAGGGTGAAAACTATTTTTTACTCCTAAAATGTTAAACGCTATTTAAAGTTACATGTAATTTATTGAATTTGTACTTCATAAAGAAAGGTAACTGTTCAAATGTATACAATGCACATCCATTCAGATCAATCGATCAAAATATCAAACGAATAAATAAGTTACCAACAGAATGGGGAAAAATGATGGGTGAAAGGAAGAGAAATAAGGAAAGAAAAACTTCCCTTAAAATAATTATAAAATAATTTTTCGCTTCATCCCTTATTCCCACACAGACACACCACCATCACCACTTCCTCCTGCTCCTTCTACTTGGTTTCAGCCAGTACGGCAAAGTAATCGAAACTTACCGTCAAACCCTTCTGGAAAGTTTCCTCCCCAAGGAAAAACCTCATCATTCTGATAATGGACGCTCCCTGTGAAGAATAATTAAAACAAAATATGTATATGTATATGTATGTATGTATGTATGTATGTATGTATGTATGTATGTATGTATGTATGTATGTATGTATGTATGTATGTATGTATGTATGTATGTATGTATGTGTTATTGTCATTATTGTTGTTGTTACTTTATTGTATCTATTTTTGCTAACTCTGGAAGGACTAACTAATTTATACCAATATATTAGCCTAGCGGACGTCGCGATAATTTCAAACAGCTTTTGTCTCCTGCAACCGAACCGCCAGGCACTTCAAAGATTTCATCCTAGATATAATTCAGGAAGGCCATATTCATTTAACATTACTGTATAAGTGCCGCTTCGTGACCTTCGTCGTAGCTAGGAAACTGTTCAATTCAGATGGTCTGTCCAAGTGAAATATATGCAATAGTTATTTTAGTTGTCAGCTTTCCGAAATGTTGAGAAGGCCACAATGTTCACAAACTATAATCCAAGACAACAGGAAGAAGGAACAGGACCATCACATTAGGGTCACAAATGCCTTCCCCAATCACATTTCGCGAATAGAATTAATCGAAAATTACACCATGTTGTCACGTGAATGGTGGTTCGGGTGCATAAATGGTGAGCAGAAAAATATGAAAACAGTGCTGAATACAGAGGTAATTCTTTAAGTTTGTCGAAACTAAGATAAACATGTTGTGCATTAACTGATGGAAAGATTGATGAAAGCTTCCTTGTAAAAGATTCGATTATGTAGAGCCGAAACTTCCATCGCTTGTAAACTTTTAGAACATTATTTATCACCGCTTTAATAACAACGAATCATGCTGTTGCCCACCAGAATGATGACACTTTGGCGTGATTTATTATCAATCACAGTTATTTATATTAATTAATGTTACTTGAAAAATCAAACACTGTCTCACAAACCTACCTTTCCATAGGATATCCTGTCAAAAATCTCGTTGATTTCATCGGGATGATTCACTGGTACGTAAACAGGATGAGAGGACACCAAACCGTCAAAATTAAATACGTCTTGGACGTCATCGATGATAATTTGTTCAAACTAAAAGCAAAACACATCAGCTGACTCTACTGTTTTTTTTTTTCTTCTTCTTAAAAACTAATGATGGGTGGTAGTTTTGCCACCAGTGAAAAATATTGTTATAGTCAAATTAGTACATGTATTTGAGAATAACATCGGTTTATGATATTAATTTTCAAAATACTGATTTACTTCTAAATATTGGTGATATTTTTGATCACTTGTAAAAATACGCGCAACAATGTAAAATAGCGCCCTCTTTAACTCCTTAAAGTCACACGTTGTTTGCAGTGATGATCAAATATGCGCATTACAAGAGGAGGGGGTGAAAGTAAATATTATTCCATTGTGACAAACAGTTTTCCTTTTCATTTAAATTATATTTTAACTTAAGTTGTTAGTTTCAAACAGGAATCAATGTCAATGTTTTGTCGACGTCTAAGATAAGTTTACATACTAAAAATGTGTCCGTATGACACAGATTCACCCGACAATATGATGTAATTAAAGGGCAAAGTTATATGCGATAAACAGGGGCCATGACTCCGTCAAAACGGTAAGAATTCAATTTTACCTAGGTCTTCTTAATACAATGCCTCATACTAAATTTGTTTTAAATCCTTGAAATCTTTCAAACATTTATAAGAGGAAACTCAAGTCCACAGTTCTACGTCAAACAGGGGCCATAACTCCCTCAAGATCGAACTTGATCTAGGTCTTGGTAATATAAAGCCACATAACAGATTGGATTTCAATCCATGAAGTCTTTCAAAAGTAATTGAGCGGAAACGACATGAGGTTAAGGGACAGACATACTCCCGCCATAGACATGGTGGGGTCATAATAACAGTGTTAATAAAGTGTACTTGTATTAGAAAATGTGTATGCAACTGACAGTTCTATTAAAAACATGGCCTGTTTTCAGAGATGAAATAAAAACTTTAAACGTTACGTCAGTTTTGTATGCCTATTAAGGAATGACATCGAAACTTTTGTTTCAATAATGTTTCTTTACATACTTTCTACAATGCTATATTTGACAATACACAATTGCTGTAAAGGCATTTCTGTTAAGAACAATTTTTTTCTTACACTTAAATTTATTTACGTATACCATAAAATCTATTCTTGTGCTATCATAAGATACAGAATTTAATACAAACATACATTCAAAGGAAATGTAAGTAGGTAATATTCTGTTACAGAAGTCTCGGAACCTTGACCACAGTGGGATTCATTCATTACTCTTGTCTGTCTATAGACGGCGGGAGTGTACAAGAGGAATTTCTAGACTGGATCTCTGTTTCAGAAGTCTTTGCTCAGGAGCAAACCTTCTGGAACGGACAACCAAAAAGTCGGTTGTACATGTACGCCATGCTGGGTCAGTTCCAATGGACCAAGCATTTCACAAGGCGATTGCCTGGTCATGAATTTTTCAAACTTTACCCTTTTTGAAGAAATGACTTGATGAGCCGCTCTCGCATATTTAGGCTTTACTGAATTACGACTGTATTTACCATTTTCCAATCCGGGAGGACATGGTCAACGCCCATGTACTCCACGAAACTTGCAAATCCTTCGTTGAGCCATAGATCGTCCCACCAAGATGGCGTTACCAGATTGCCGAACCACTACAAATAAAAATTAGCCAGTGGATACAAAAGATACAGCATTTTGCGAGATACCTGCAAATGTATGTACTAAAAGATGGCAGCCGACTATGTGTTCTTTTATTATATTCAATACGTAACAATACTTTAAGTGATACGTGCTCATTAAGAAATATCTGGTAGGTAGAGTTATCAAACTTAGACTTGTTTATCAGCAAAAAAACTTGTTGCCCTGTAACTTGACAGAAAATGTCTGTGATAACGGTTTCCTGTCGTCAACTCCTCAAAAGGTAGGAGTAGCAACCATACTTGCCGCTTTTTCATGCACAACACCTCTATTCTTTCATACTGCAACATGCATAACACCTCCATTCTTTCATACTGCAACATGCACAACACCTCCATTCTTTCATACTGCAACATGCACAGCTCCTCCATTCTTTCATGCTGCAACATGCACAGCACCTCCATTCTTTCATCCTGCAACATGCAGCACCTCCATTCTTTCATACTGCAACATGCACAACACCTCCATTCTTTCATACTGCAACATGCACAGCACCTCCATTCTTTCATCCTGCAACATGCACAGCACCTCCATTCTTTCATACTGCAACATGCACAACACCTCCATTCTTTCATACTGCAACATGCACAGCACCTCCATTCTTTCATACTGCAACATGCATAACACCTCCATTCTTTCATACTGCAACATGCACAGCACCTCCATTCTTTCATACTGCAACATGCACAGCACCTCCATTCTTTCATACTGCAACATGCATAACACCTCCATTCTTTCATACTGCAACATGCACAACACCTCCATTCTTTCATGCTGCAACATGCAAAGAACCTCCATTCTTTCATGCTGCAACATGCACAGCACCTCCATTCTTTCATGCTACAACATGCACAGCACCTCCATTCTTTCATACTGCAACATGCACAACACCTCCATTCTTTCATACTGCGACATGCACAGCACCTCCATTCTTTCATGCTGCAACATGCACAGCACCTCCATTCTTTCATACTGCAACATGCACAACACCTCCATTCTTTCATACTGCAAGATGCACAGCACCTCCATTCTTTCATACTGCAACATGCATAACACCTCTATTCTTTTATACTGCAACATGCACAGCACCTCCATTCTTTCATACTGCAACATGCACAGCACCTCCATTCTTTCATACTGCAACATGCATAACACCTCTATTCTTTCGTACTGCAACATGCACAGCACTTCCATTCGTTCATACTGCAAGATGCACAGCACCTCCATTATTTCATACTGCAACATGCATAACACCTATGTTCTTTCGTACTGCAACATGCATAACACCTCTATTCTATCCTAGAATAAGAAGCATCGCGATTAATTTGTAATCGTAATTTTGGTATGATGATTAGTATCAAATATTTTTGCGTTCTACTGTTTACAAAAATGTTTCAAATGGTTTTTATTTCTATAATACAAGAGACAAATAGAAATTAATTGTTCACTACATTTACTTAAAATAAAAACTTTATCCAACATACCGATTAAAAGCTGACCGCATGAACATATTCCAAATACCTAATACGTGATATTTAGAGAGAGAGAGAGAGACTTTTCTCACCTGATGTGCCAATTCATGAGACACCACCACAGCGACTCTTTGCTTGTTTCCAGCTGAGGATACGCCCTCCTCGTACAACATGGCAGTCTCACGGTAGGTGATGAGGCCCCAATTCTCCATTGCTCCAGCCGAGAAGTCTGGGATAGCTATCATGTCTGCCATGAAGCAAATACATGTACAAAGGAGCCCATTAAAAAAAAAAGAATTCGAATTTAGTGAATCTTTGGTATGAAATAAAACAAAGATTTAGGACTGCACTATATTAATAATATAGCTTTTTACAAAAATATTAATTTCTCTTGCAATGAAATTTTCTTGCAAAGAAAACTTTTAAATACACACATACAGAGAGAGAGAGAGAGAGAGAGAGAGAGAGAGAGAGAGATTAGAGAGGTATGATTCATTCCAAGCTGGAGTCGGATCCGTGTCGTGATACCTCCATAAAAAGGGCACTTGCTTTTATCGTTAAATAATAATGGGTCCCTTTATGCATCATTTTCAGCCTAAGTATAAAGGGCACCTGTCCCGATATATACATCACAAAATTTGGTGGCCCCTTGAGTGTTCTTTATAGACAGGTTTATATATATATATATATATATATATATAAGACACCGACATAGCTAACAACATACGCTTTGAAAGGAGCTAGATTTTCAAGGAGTTCGAAAGAAATAAAATGAGAATCATTGCAAACCATCAGCACAAATGTTATAGCATGGAGAACAATAAAATAACAAGAAATAACTGCCAGTCCAGGAAGGGATCTATTATCCATGAAATAGGCAGTCTCACTTGCTTTTTTCATAGGTAATAGATCCCTTTATAGACATATAATTATTTCTTGTTATTTTGGTCTTTTCCTTTAGTTTTGATCTTTTCTTCCTCTTGGATAGTTTGTCGTCTCTGTTTCTCTGTGCCAAAATGAAAATATTTATTGTTTATACGAGTCACATTTTGTGCGTGTTTGTCTCTGTATGTATTTCATTGTCCCTTGAGGAAGACATAGCTTTAGGTAGAAACGCAGAGAAACGTTATTTTCCCCGCACCATTTTCCAACTTTAGTGTCATTATATATATAAAATGAGATACACAATTGATAACGGCGCAAATACAAAACAGTTTCCGAACGTTTCGAGCTAAACAAACTCTTCGTCAGGGGAAGAAACAATTTACATACACAAAACAAACACTAAACACAAAATCCAAGAGAAATTCTTGACTCATACATGTTTCAATAACGGGGAAATAAACAAAGGATACACAATAAAAAAAAGAAGACAAAATTTAAAAGGAAACAGTCTAAAACGGGTAAACTACATATCTATTTTATGCTGCCATCAGCCCAACAAAGTTGTGTAAAACTTGTTCAAAGAAGTGTTTCTCGTGCCATTCACGCAGAGGACCAAAGTGTTTTGACCTAATTCCAGGCTTGGAACAAAGGATTGACACCATGCACGGCGCAAAAATCAACGCCATCATCAATATGTACAAAGGACATTATATGCTGTTTAAATTATGCATGGAGGTACTACCGAAGTATGTCAAGAGCATGGTATAGCGGAATAATGCACAGGAGTTCAAACAATAATAATAATAATAATAATACATGTAAAGAGTTACGGAAGATTTACTTGGGCAAATATTATCAAAAAAATGCTTACGTCTGATAAACTGATGCCTGGCTGTAGTTTTGATAAGATTGCATTAGGGAAGGAGATATATATATATATATATATATATATATATATATATATATATATATATATATATATATATATATATATATATATATATATATATATATATATATATATACATCCCATTTTCCCATTTAATATAATTATTTCCTGTTTGAAATTAATAATTTACAGAGAAGCCTTTTAAAAATTATGGCCTGGATGATATACTGGCAAAGTTTTAAATGTTACCTATTTAGCGCTTCTTTAATGAAGTTTACGTACTTTTTATTTACTTGATACAAAATAAAGTTCCTCAATTTCATTGAGGCAATATATATATATGCAAAGTTTATATGTATTACAAACCTACCTTGCTTAGGTAGAGGGTATTCAACATCAAAATATTTCTCGAAATATTCTAGAATATCAACCCCTACACCCAATGAGTACTTGGCTTGTTCAATAGCCGCTGGTCTTGCCCACGCGCCATACTGTAATAATAAAATAATATTAATAATATATATATATATATATATATATATATATATATATATATATATATATATATATATATATACCATGATGTCAGGTAATCCTGTGCACCTAAGGATTGCATCGTGCCGTTATTTGTCTGCGGAGTAAATTCTAATTGTTTGCTTATTGCATTGAAAACATCTACCTTCACTTTAAATAAACAAATCAATTCTTATATTTTTTACTGAAAATTTGCCAGAAGATTCAAGCAGAAACAAGCATGCCTCTCCTACTCTAGCAAATTCAGTTTTGTAGGCTAATTCTGCGCAGGCAATATTTTACTTTCATTTTCGGCTATCCTGTTTTCAGCAGTGAATCAAACTTTTTCCTTAGTTATCTGTAGAGCGCCCCTAATAATACCACATATGTATTATTATTATTATATGATTTAATTTTGATTGTATAGCTGAAACATTTAAGTCACAAGCATCAAAACAGTCCTTTTAAATAATTCTCATGTATTTTTTCCACAGAACAGTATTCATTAGTAGCAAAGTCCCACACAAGCCCAGCTCCTCTTTCCGATTTAAAAATTGTACATATTTAAAATTTAGCATGTATAATGTCCAAAATACATGCAATACCTAATACAAAATTTGGACAAGTTTATATATATATATATATATATATATATATATATATATATATATATATATATATATATATACTTTAGTACTGTGTGTCATGGAAACAAAACCGTTGCTAAGAAATAAAGTAATCTCACCTCATTTACAGTAAGCTTATTTGTATTACATACAGTACCTACCGTAACATTGCCAGACGCGTTTTGTTTGAGGACATCAAAATCGCAAATGATGAAAGCTAGGAGATATGTTGACATCATCGGTGTTGTTTGAAAATGATCTGCGACCCATCCATTTTCCCTGAAAAAAATGTTGATCAAGATTTTTAAGATTATCACAAACGCCGATTAATTTTTTCTGGTCTATGACTAAACAAAAAAAAACTATCGTAAAGTAAGGCATCATCATACACTTTTATGCAATACATAAAGGCAGGGCTGGGGTACGTAATAAGGATTAATTCAGTTGTGTCATTTCCTTTCTGGCTGTGGAAGTAAATAGATCTATGAATAGGCACTTAATCGCTTGCCTAATTTACTTAATATACATCACTGGCCTGACACATGTACAAGTCTTACCAAAAAAACTCTGTCTTTATGTGAAAAGATATTGACATATTTAACAAATAATTACAACTGAATGAAATGACCATATTCTTCAGTAACAGTGATTATATCAGGATCAGCCCAAATACGTCTGTAGCTTTTGTCGTATTACACAAGGCAAGAGGCAGAAATCGATAAAAGTTATCTTCCGTGCCCGCTTTATTGCTACATTCTGGAGAATAGAAGTAACATTCCACATGTATCCATAGGTCTCGATGAATAATAATAATAATAAAAATAATTAATAATCATTCGAACTGCAACATGATTAAGTATTAGCTGGCGGAATGTTATGATGAGAACTAAAGGCATAGGAAGGAGAGGTGTCGGGATTGTAGAAGAAATATATTTCATTCAAGTGAATATTCAAATTAAACTGTTTTACCTGAAAGTAAAATGTATAAAGTTTTTAAGCTATCTTTCCAATAGACCATTACACACAGAGGAAAAATGAGATTTCAGTTTTGGCCTCAGCAAACTTAAGGAGGAAGACATAATGTCTTCCCATAGGTCAATTAGGACACTCCTTTCCTTCAACTGAAGAAGAGGCGGTGCGGTGTGGGTGGGGGTGCTTTTGGATCTAGACAAGCCATAGCTCACAGTTCGCCGAGAAAGAATATTTTAATTTTTAATTATTCATGATCAGGGAGATGATTTTGGTAAAAGCTGTGATGATATATGCCTCATGGAGAAGAAGGTTCAAATGGCTAATATAACTATATAACCTTTAAAATGTGTCAATGATGGCGGTTTTGTTCACCAAGGATTCCGGAATATTGTGTGAAAGGTAAAGAATACAGAAGTAAACTCTGACGCTATCTTTCCAATAGACCATTACACACAGAGGAAAAATGAGATTTCAGTTTTGGCCTCAGCAAACCTAAGGAGGAAGACATAATGTCTTCCCATAGGTCAATTAGGACACTCCTTTCCTCAAATTGACGAAGAGTCGGTGCGGGGGAGGGGAGGGGTGGGGTTGATTAGGCATCTAGACAAGCCACGGCTAACAGTTCGCAGCAAAAGAATATTTACATTTTTAATTTATTCATGACCATGATCAGGGAGATGATTTTGGTAAAAGCTGTGATGATATATGCCTCATGGAGAAGAAGGTTCAAATGGCTAACATAGCAATATAACCTTTAAAATGTGTCAATGAAGGCGGTTTTGTACACCAAGGATTCCGGGATATTATGTGAAAGGTAAAGACTATAGAAGTAAGCTCTGATGACATTTTGTTTTATTAATCTTTTGTATCTCAATAAGAGGCAAGCCTCCTTGCAAAGGCAAAATGGTTGGTAGTGTGGATCAGACAAGCGAAGTTTAGTATAAAGCAGAAGATAAAAACGAAAAGCGTAGAGGGGAAAAAAAAATCACGATATTTATATTATAAGGAAAATACAAAGCACGCCGTCACATGCAAACCATTTATACATTTTGTTTTGGATAATTTCTGATGTCATAAACTTCGCACCATGTACAGCTGAGATTTCATACTCCAGTTGTTGTGTGTGTGTTGTTAATGGGAAACGGTATATATTGTATTTCATCAGTATTGAATATCATAAAAGCAATACCATTTTCAGACTTGAGGTTCAGCTGAGATTTTTTATCATTGTTATCTTGCAGAGATAATACACATTTCTGACTTCTCCATCTCATATTTTATTGTGAGATAAAGCAATCCCATTCTAAGACTTAAGGTTCAGCTGAGATTTGTTATCATTATTATCTTACAGAGATAATACACATTTCTGACTTCTGCATCTCGTATTTTACTTTGAGATCAAGCAGTCCCATTCTCAGACTTAAGTTCATCTGAGATACTTATCTGAGCGAGCTAAATTATCAGTGTTATCTTAAAGAGATAATACAAATCTCCGACTTCTCCGTCTCAATTCTTACTTCGAGATAAAACACATCACTCTATGTTATTCAAAAACAAATTTCTGCTATAGAGATATAAGAATACAATTTTGAGAATGTTCGACTAAAGAAGAAAACATTATGTACACAGATCATGCTACGGTCTAGCCTGGAGATCATACGATTTCAGATTAGGTATGAAATTTGTGTTGAATCAATCGTTTGTGACGTAACTTTTTGAAGCGTCGTGTTCATTTGCTCAGATGCTCAGAACGAAATAAAAAGCAAACAAAAGCTCCAATTTTTTGTCATCTCAAGTCTTCATTGTCGTGTTAAAGATTAAAAGATGAAAAAGTTTATTAGTGGATCTAAATTCATTTTATGGTCTTCAATTATATAGAGTTAAATGATCTCCAATAATTTATATTTTTAAATTTTGGGTCTTGATATTGAGATACAAGATATTATCTTAACTACAAAAGGCATATACATTTGAAAATTCACTTCTGATTGGATGAGAGTATAAATTTATTTTCAAAGTCAGGCTGAGGATGTTATGATCTCGAGGCCAATTTCTGATTGAGAACGTCAGTATTCAAGTCAGATGTCAATATTTATGCATCGATGACTTCAAACGCATGAATATCGTCCATGTTTTCTACAGGAAATTTACATCTATTTTGTTTAAATAGTTAAATTACAATTTTTAAGATGTGTTACGACTCTATGGTCTAAGAAAAATGTAACAGAAAGAAAGTGAAACCAACAAATCAAGTAAAAAATCAACAAGCAATTTATTACTAGATAATTAAAATGAAAAATCAAAAAGTCACTTACAGTAATGTGTTTTGAAATCCTAATAATCCAATAAGAATGATTGTTCTAATCACAAGTCCTAAATATAGAATGTTCCGAATTCACGGCTGTGTCCTTGAATGTTATTATGTGCCAATGGACTCCAAAGTCCTGATGTACTAGTAATCTTTGATATGCTGATGTCAAAATGAAGTATTCCAAAATCTCTGAATAAGTTCACTTAAATTCCAAAATCATCAATTAAAAATCCAAAATCCAAAAGTTTGTGAGCACTGTTATAATCCAATGAATATTTAAAATAATTCCTCTCTTAGAATTTGGAATGAATTTTCACAACTGTAATAGCTCTTTACAAGACTGATGGTAATGTCAAAACTGAAAAAATGTCCACCAAACATGGTATATATAAAGATTGGTCACATGACAGAATGTTCTAGAACATGTGTCATCTTAATGGAATTTTACTTGTAAACAAAAATCAACCTTGACCTTCAAATTGAGAAAACATATTGATCAAAACAACCTAATTCAAGGACACTAGTTAAACATGTTTTTCCTGATAAACATAAAGATTTAAGCAAATATTAAAGTGAAGAAACATTTATAATTTCCTAAAATATTTATAATATTATATAAACATCATACATAACACCTCCCCTCATAAAGAAAAAGAAAGATTTATATAATAAAGCTTTCTTTTGAATATACATCTAATTCTATAATAACCAAAATTACATAAGAACATGTTTTATGATACTGGACTTAATTACATCAAGCAATATTACATTTCTAGGCACGTGAGAGTGCATCTGCAATCACATTGTCTTTTCCCCTGATGTGTTTGATGTCAATGTTATATTCCTGCAATATCAAACTCCATCTCAACAATCTCCGATTTGTATCTTTCATTTTGTTGATGAAAGTAAGGGGATTGTGATCACTGTACACAATAATTGGAGAAAGAGCTGAGGTGACATACACTTCAAAATGCTGTAAAGCCAATATCAAAGCCAAACATTCCTTCTCAATTGTGGAATAATTTTTCTGGTGTTTGTTTAGTTTTTTAGAAAAATAACACAAAGGGTGATCCACACCACTTTTGTCTTCCTGAATCAATACTCCACCAACCCCTACATCACTTGCATCAACAGATAATTTAAATGATTGGCTAAAATTTGGTGCAGAAAGAACTGGTGCATTCTTAAGCATGGCCTTTAACTTGTCAAAAGATTCCTGACACTTGTCAGACCAATGAAATTTGGTTTTCCTACTCAATAAACTTGTCAAAGGTTCAGCAATTTTGGAAAAATTGGAACAAAATTTCCGATAATATCCAGCCATACCTAGAAATCGCATCAGTTGCTTTTTACAAATTGGAACTTGAAATTCAGAGATAGCTTTGACCTTAGCTTCTATAGGTTTAACTTGACCTTGTCCCACAATATGTCCTAAAAATGTGACACAAGCATGGCAAAACTCACTTTTGCTCAAATTAATTGTCAGATTCGCATCACTGAGTCGATCGAAGAATTTTCGAATGGTTTCCAAATGATCTTCCCAGGTGTTGTTGTAGATAATGACGTCATCGATATAAGCGTCACAATTATCAAGACCAAATGTTATCATGTTCATCAGACGTTGAAACGTTGCAGGCGAATTTTTCATTCCAAACGGCATGACTTTATATTGATAAAGTCCATCTGGAGTTGCAAATGCTGAAATTTCTTTTGCCCTTTCCGTCAGTGGAATTTGCCAGAATCCTTTTAAAAGGTCAAACTTGGTGACATATTCCGCATTTCCAATTTTATCAATGCAATCGTCCATTCTTGGGATTGGAAATGAATCAATTTTGGTGACACTGTTGACTTTTCTATAGTCAGTACACATACGGAATGTATTATCTGGCTTGGGAACAAGAATACATGGTGAACTCCAGTTACTTTTACTTGGTTCTATGAAATCATTCTCCAGTAGATACTGAATTTCTTTCTTCAGATAGTTCTGTTTGAGAGGATTCATCCTATAAGGATACTGTTTCACAGGCGCAGAATCTACAATGTCAACGTCATGATAAATTTTACTTGTTCGTGTTGGAACATCAGGAAACAAGTGCTCATAGTCATGTAATAGCTGTTTTAGTTCATTTCTTTCCTGTTGTTGTAGATGTAAAAAGTTTCTGGTCTAGGTTGTTCAATATTTCTGAATTCCGAAGATTGGTTATACCAGAGTCACTATAGTCTGATCGTATTCCATCGTTGATATCTTCACTGTGTGGGACAGGTACAACTAAATTAACAGAATAATTAGCTGAGCTATCTCTGTCAAAATATTCCTTTAACATATTTATATGACAAAGTTGTTTATGTTTCCGTCTCCCAGGAGTGTTAATGATATAATTTAAGTCATTTACTTTCTTTTCAACGGTATAAGGACCATAAAATTTAGCCTGAAGAGGATTCTGAGGTATGGGAAAGAGAGCCAGAACTTTGTCACCAGGTTTAAAACTCCTCTCCTGTGTATTTCTGTCATACCTTAATTTCATTTTTGACTGAGTAGTGTGAAGATTAGTTCTTGCTACTTCACAGGCCTTTGACAACTTGTATTTGAAATCAGAGACATAATCAAGAAGATTAATCTTTGAATCTTCATTTGAAAGAAGTTTCTCTTTCAATAATTTCAATGGTCCACGGACAGTATGACCAAAAACTAGTTCAAAGGGACTAAAACCCAACGACTCTTGAACTGATTCCCTAACAGCAAACAACAACAAATGAACACCCTCATCCCAATCCTTTTCTGTATCAAAGCAATATGATCGAATCATATTCTTCAAAGTTTGATGAAATCTTTCCAAAGCACCTTGACTTTCAGGGTGATAGGCAGAAGATTTAAACTGTTGGATGCCTAGTTCATGCATAACTTGCTGGAAAATTCCAGACATAAAATTTGACCCTTGATCCGACTGGACAGATTTGGGAAGGCCAACAAGTGTAAAAAACTTCACCAAAGCTTTCACTATAGTTTTAGTTTTTATATTTCTCCGAGGAATTGCCTCTGGAAATCTTGTAGATGTACACATGATGGTCAACAAGTATTGGTTGCCTGACTTGGTTTTAGGTAAAGGACCAACACAGTCTACTATTATTCTACTAAATGGTTCATCAAATGCAGGAATAGGTTGCAGATGAGCCTTAGGTATCTTCTGATTGGGTTTTCCTACCATTTGACAAGTGTGACAAGATCTGCAGTATTTAAAAACATCACTTTTGAGTTTCGGCCAATAAAAATGATTCAAGATCTTGTGATAAGTCTTACGGACTCCTAAATGACCAGCCAAAGGAGTTTCATGGGCTAAATTAAGAATTTCCTGTCGATATGACTTAGGAACAACAATTTGATAGCTCACTGACCACTCGTCACCAGCGGGTACATCAGGTGGTCTCCATTTCCTCATAAGGACCCCATTTTTCACAAAGTAACACACTGGAACTTGTGTGGCTTCAGTTTCACTAATAGCCCTCTGAAACAAACAAGATATCTCGGGATCTTGCTCCTGTTCAACGACAAGGGATTGTCGTTTGTCACCCTGAGTGGGACAAAGAGAATGAGTTGCCAAAAGAGGATCACTGTGATCAATACCATTTGATTGATCAATACCTGAGGAAAAAAGTGACCTCATCAAAAGACTGACCAATACATGTGTCAGCTAAAGGAATAATATCCTGATCAACATCACTCTCAAGAGCTCTTTTTGCCATAGCTCTAGTAACTGCACAAGCAGGGTACAAATCAGGGATTTCAGTTTCGACAGGATCAACTTTCTGATCCAAACAAGGCTTGTCAGTTACAAGTGGATTAACCACAACCTTATCTCCAGCTAGGTCATTGCCTAGTAATAAATGAACACCCTCTGTGGGTAAAGAAGTCACTGCCCCAACAGTCACAGGTCCAGAAACTAAGTCTGATGCCAAATTTACACAATGGAGAGGAACATTTACAAAGCCGCACTCTACTCCCTGAACAAGAACACTTTCACTTGAAGAAGACTCCTCAGACAAAGGCAAAGTACCTGATAATAAAAGACTCTGAGAAGCTCCAGTGTCCCTTAATATTTTAATTGGGATAGGTTTGGCAGAATCACCAATAAGTGATATAGAACCTTCTGACATGAATGGTTCATAAGCCTCTAAAATAGAATCAGACTGGGGTTTGTTTGACCCAACAAATGTATTGCTTTCAATACAAGACCGTGACCTTGACCTCGTAGAAATAAGAGCATTTGGAAAAGCTCTGTCTTTACTCTGTTGCTTATTTTTCAACTTGAAGCAATCAGAAATAACGTGCCCTTTCGTTTTACAATAAGTGCACGTAGGAAGAGATAAGGATTTCTGATCAGTCTTATCAGATGTTTGATTCCTAACAGTTGTGCTGTTGTGAAATTTGGAAGTACTCGAATGAGATTGAAATGGTTTTTTACCAGAAAACTGCTGAGAGGACGACTTATTGCCAAATGAAATTTTGTGAGTCAAGGAATAATCATCAGCCATACGAGCAGCATTTTCCAAAGTTTCCACATTCTGCTCGTCAAGATAGGTTTTAACATCACTATGGATGCACCTCTTGAACTCTTCAATTAATACGAGCTGTCGGAGGTTATCATAACCTTGATCAACTTTCTTGGCTGAGCACCGCCTATCAAATAGTTGTTCTTTATCCCTTGCAAATTCGACATGAGTTTGTCCAGTTTCTTTTCTACAATTCCTAAACCTTTGTCGATATGCCTCTGGTACCAACTCATAAGCTTTCAAGATGTACTCCCTAACCACATCATAATCAGTGCTTTGTTGTACTGACAGTGAAGTGTAGACTTCACGAGCTTTGCCAATAAGTACACTTTGCAATAACAATGTCCAATGCTCTCTGGGCCATTTCAAGTTTTCAGCTATTTTCTCGAAATGAAGAAAGTATTTATCTACTTCTTTTTCCTGAAAAGGGGGTACTAACCTAATATATCTAGTAACATCAAAACCTGAACTTGTGTTTAAAGGAGTGGAGTGTGCTCTGTTTGCCAGTTCTAATTCTCTTAATTTAAATTCCATTTCCCTTTCTTCTCTTTGCATCTGCATTTGTATTTGCCTCTCTTCCTTCTGCATTTGTATCTGCCTATCTTCCTTCTGCATTTGTATCTGCCTCTCTTCCTTCTGCATTTGTATCTGCCTCTCTTCCTTCTGCATTTGTAGCTGCCTCTCTTCTTTCTCTCTCTCCATCTGTATCTGCCTCTCTTCTTTCTCTCTCTCTCTGAATCTGAAGCTTTGCCAATTCTAAATCCATCTGGTTCTTTAACTCTAATTCCCTTAATTTCCTGTCAGAACCAGACACAGGCTTTCTCTTCAAACTTAAAGCACTATTTTCAAAAATTCCCTTTCCTACTAAATACTGAATTCAAATAATCTTTATCTCCTGTTTTGTCAATGATACTTTTGCCTCAGATAGACTGTATTTTCTGGCAAGCTCGAGCAACTCATCCTTTCTTATGCACTCTAACCCCTCCTGGGTAGGTTTTGAAATGAAATTCTGAACATTAGATGCCATAGTAAATGCTTGTTGGTTTAACACAAAAAAATTTCTCTATATAAAATCTTTGCCAAAGACAAAAAAAAATTCCGAGACAAAATCAATATGAATTTCAAAAATAACTTTAATATCTCTAATATGCTTTAAAGAAATTCAGATCCCGGACGAGCTCCCAATTTCTGTTACGACTTTATGGTCTAAGAAAAATGTAACAGAAAGAAAGTGAAACCAACAAATCAAGTAAAAAATCAACAAGCAATTTATTACTAGATAATTAAAATGAAAAATCAAAAAGTCACTTACAGTAATGTGTTTTGAAATCCTAATAATCCAATAAGAATGATTGTTCTAATCACAAGTCCTAAATATAGAATGTTCCGAATTCACGGCTGTGTCCTTGAATGTTATTATGTGCCAATGGTCTCCAAAGTCCTGATGTACTAGTAATCTTTGATATGCTGATGTCAAAATGAAGTATTCCAAAATCTCTGAATAAGTTCACTTAAATTCCAAAATCATCAATTAAAAATCCAAAATCCAAAAGTTTGTGAGCACTGTTATAATCCAATGAATATTTAAAATAATTCCTCTCTTAGAATTTGGAATGAATTTTCACAACTGTAATAGCTCTTTACAAGACTGATGGTAATGTCAAAACTGAAAAAATGTCCACCAAACATGGTATATATAAAGATTGGTCACATGACAGAATGTTCTAGAACATGTGTCATCTTAATGGAATTTTACTTGTAAACAAAAATCAACCTTGACCTTCAAATTGAGAAAACATATTGATCAAAACAACCTAATTCAAGGACACTAGTTAAACATGTTTTTCCTGATAAACATAAAGATTTAAGCAAATATTAAAGTGAAGAAACATTTATAATTTCCTAAAATATTTATAATATTATATAAACATCATACATAACAGATGAAAAATATCAACTTGCTGGTAAAGTCGTTAAATTTTTCCCTATTTTAGTAACACATGCCATATTTGACAGCAATCAACATAATTTATACCAACTTTGTGAATCCAGAATGTTCCCTGTAAAATGTGAGTCAAACTGGTACAGTGGCTTTTCAGAAATCGCTGACAGACGACGCATTCCGAACGCAGGGACATGCCAAAAGCTTTTGACCTTAAAGTCAGGTTAGCTAAACTAGGAGTCGCATTGACTCAGTGGATAGCGTGCCGGACTCACGACCATGGTGTGTTCTTGGGCAAGGCACTGTACTTCGATTGCCTCGGCACACAAAAAACCTACTTGTATTGCTGTGCAGTAAAACACCAAACACAAACCAAGGTTAGCTAAATAAATCTTTTAGATCAGACACAGATATCACCGACATCTAAAACTTTGAGTCACAACTATTGACCTTTGGGTAACGAAATTTAAGTGATTCACAATGTTGACTTCGAATGTTGCATTCTAAATATAGGTTTAAGTCGAGACTCCAATTTTAATGGTGAAACCAACTTTTTTAAAAGTAAAATATATTTCTTCCATAATACTTACCTGTATATAATACGTTTGAAGTACATCCACTACTTTGGATATCCAGCCCTTCCAAACTAAAAAAGACGTTCTGTTGGCTTGTTTTAGCAACAAAAGTGCTAAAGGGCGCTTGCTTGCCTAGGCCGATATTAGACTAGAGGACTGGCACCAAACCAGTCAATCGACAGTTACTACTGGAGCGGGTGTACATTCCAGGAATGTATTTGCGGGGAGGGCTTGGAAGGGTGTGTCCGTATTATGATCGGGTAAGTATTATTGACTAAACATATTTTGCTTCAACGTATTGGTTTCTTCTTCAAATACGTTTTCAGATCATAATGCGTTCGGAGAATAGGCAATAGGCGGAGGGAATTACATCATCTTATCCCTGAGTTGGCCCTGTTTCAAATCACCTAAAGTAAGTTAAGTAGCTTTGAGTTTCGTTTAAGATACGCGCCAGAGTTAGCATATGATATTATACGTGGACGCGGTTTTGAGAACAATGTTTCGCTTCCTAAGGTCCAGCGGAAGTGAAGTAACCCACGTCTTTACGAATCTGCTAAACATCCTGGAAAGGTAGCCGGTTGTGCTGCTGATCAAGGTCCTACCAGCTGAAACTGAGTCTTTTGAGATGAGAGGTCTGTGCGGTTAAAACCTGGAAATGATGTCTTTGACCGCAATCCCACTCTTGGATGATGTCAGTTAGGGAACAGTTGCGCTCAAAGACTATGCTAGTGGCGACTACCCTAACCATGTGAGCCGATATGTTTAAGAAATGCATCTGGTCTTAGGTTACTTCTTTGTATGCTCAGCGGATAACCCATCGTATCCAGGGCGACATGGCCTCAGCAGAAATCGAGTCCCTTCCTTCTTTGAGTGGTAAGGAAGAGCGATCCCCAGTTTTTTATCGGTTCAGTCTGCTTCAGATACCATTTCAGGGCCCTGAAGGGGTTCTGCAGACGTCCCCTGGAGGACGGAGCCTGTTCTTGGCAATGAATGCTGGGGCCGTCATGAGAGAAACCGAATCATCGTGGCGAAACTGGAGATAGTTCGGGTCGCCTAATAAGGCATGTATCTCACTGATTCTGCCAGCTGTAGATAAAGTTACTAGGAAGCAGATCTTCTACGAAAGGTGAATCATGGAGACTCTAGACAGTGGTTCAGAGTGCGTTTTATTCAGCCTTGTCAGAACTCACGGAAGATTACGTTTTGGACAAAGGGCCAAGGCCTTCAGTCGAGACAAGTTGAAATATGCAAGAGGGTCGGAGAGGTCTTTGTTCTGGCCCATATCCTCTCTTCCATGGTGGCGAAACGTATCTGAGATCATGGAACGGTATTGTGATGGGAGCTAACTTCTTCTACTCGAAGAGTCAAATGAGGAAGTTAGCTATTTATGGTACTGAAGCTTTTAAGGGAGAGATGAGTTTGTGGACACACCACTGTTCACTACTTGTTCAGAGAACTGTTTCTTTCAGAAGGCCTGTATGATATGAGTAGGTGTTCATGTTAAACATCGCAGGGTTTCGCGGTTGTTTCAGCAGGCGAGGAGAACGCAGGATCGTTCTGAGAATCTCGGCTTCTAGGTTCAAGACATCGTTGATCCGTGACTTTTTCCCACTTGTGGGGAGAAGTGAGGCTTATTCGGCACTCCTATTCCCTCGTTTTCTGCACGACTCTAGGAATCAGAAATTGGGGGGGGGGAGGAGAATGCAGGTTCGGGCGCAGAACCTGCGTATATTGTTGGAACAACCAAAGAGGCGAAAAGAAAGCAGGACTGTTCTGTGAATCTTTGTTGAGGAGGTAGTTGAGCCATGATTTTTCATACTTGAGAGGAGTGATAGGGATTTAGTCGGCACTCGGATTTCCTTGGTTTCTGCAAGACTTTGGAAATCGAATGGGTAAGGGGAAAGGCGTGTTCACAGAGACCGTTCCAATTCGAGGGGGAGGGGATGGCGGCTATCCAGATTTTCAGATCCGTATCTGGCGAGACTTGGGTCGGGAGCTTAACATTCCAACTCGTCGCAAAGATCCGCAATGGATTGACTCTAGCGGGTACAGATTCAACTAAAGACCGAGGAGTTAAAGGATCATGCCGTGTGGATTGGTTGATTATGTCGGGACGATGAGTCGACTAGGAACTTGAACATGCCTTAGATGTCGCGGACTTGAATATGGATTAGTCAATAAGACACTTAGAAGATCTCAAACAGAGAAGCAAGGTCTGGGGACTTAGTTCTCCCTTGCCCTCTGAAGTAATTGACGACATATGAGGTGACGGGAAGAATGACAGCGCACTTTCCATATAACATCTCTTGCCGCGATCGAAAGACATTCACTATGGGCTTCATCTCCAGGGGGTTGCTATGCGTGGAACATTCCCGAAGAGACAAAACTCCGCTCACTTGAAAGGTGTTTTTGGATTTGCGAAAGCGAAAAATTGTTTTCAAAACCGCGTCTATGTGTAGATCGCAATTTCCGTCGGTTCATCCTTCAGCGAGATACCGTAAGATGGAGAAGGTCATTCCATTTGCTGAGATGAGATACTATATAGTCCGAAACTTTGATCACTGGGTCAGGTAAGCAAAGCTTCGGCCGTCACTGGGATAGGGGATGATCTGCAGAGGCCTCGTAAACTAGCGGTGCAGGGTGATAAGGTTCGTGGCTGCATTGAGAAGACCCAAGAGGCGAAGAGATTCGCGAACAAATATTCGATTCTCCAAGCGGAGGAAGAACGCCACCGAGTTGATCCTCAATGGACATTCTAGGGGAAGACAAGCTCAAAACAATGGAGTGTTGATCCCCATGCCCAGATGAATAAAGAACTGCCACGGAATGGGAGAGGATTGGTAATTACTGACAAGGTATCAGAGACGAAGCAAGAGCGCAACAATGGATTTCACGTCTTGCGACAAAGGGATGTTCGCCCTGTGCTTTGACCGGTCAGGTTTCCCTCCCGAACGGGGTTGGGGGCCAATTTTGGGATATCCGTGTTGAGCTCGGGTGCATGACTGTTGGTTGAAAGAGCTTCGATCTTCAAAAGACCTGAAGTACGATCTCAGTAGGGCTGTGCTGTGAAGGAACTCCTCCCTTTTTCGTAAGGAGAGTGCTTATTTCTAGCGACAGCCATGTGTCGTTGGGACAGTGTATCTCCTATTCCATAGTGAAGTGTTGACGAGTTCTGCTTCCGGGGCTTCAGAAAAGGGCAGTGCGGGCATAATTTTGTTTTCTGCAGGAAGAGAAACTGAGTCAAAACCGCACGTTTTCTTCCCTTATTATGTACTGGATAACTGTGTCTGCGCTATGTTCGCCTCTTTGGCGGCCTGTTTTTTGACCTCCTCTACCTGACCGTAGAATAAGGGGTTTGCAGTTAGAGTTTGCAATCCGAGTATAGCCTTGTGATGGTCTATAAGCAGGGATAGGAATATATTACTTGCCGCGAGCAAGAGATTAATGGACGCAGTCATGACGTTAGAGAGTAAGTTTTGAGCTACCCTACTGAGTACACCGCCATACGTGAAACTGACTCCCGAACGAGTCTGTCGGTGGGGTTCTCGATGGAGGGATTTAGACGATGTTCAGATTGCTTAACTATAGCCATCGATAGCCATCCTGAATGGAACCAATCGCCACGACGTTGCAAACTGGTTGTTGCGGGTTGAAAAAGGGTTTACAGTCCATGCGTAATTAGACGATTTCGACATTCCCAAGCCCGCGATGTCTTTTCCGGCAGCTAGGATTTCAGTATAAGCGACCTGGATGAGTGTCTTGTACAAAGCCTGGTTAGACTTTGATGGGAGTCATCGCTGCGAAAAGAAAGGCCTGTTGACGTTTGGCTCATGAAGTTCCCTTTCGAAGAAGTGCAAAATATCAGCACCTCAACAAGACTGCAGAATTTTGTTTTTGAAGACTGGTGTTTTTCCTTTTTTACTAAGAGCTTGATGAATCTGGGAATTCTGTGAGAGTCCAAGGACGGAGCTGGAAGAGGTAGAGGACGGAAGACCACTGAAATCAACGGAAGGAAGACTGGGACTTCCCATGACATCAATGTAAGGAAGGCTTGGCCTTCCCTCGATAACGTCGGAACGAAGAAGGAAGATGGTGCTTGTGAGCGTGTGTCCTCGAACTCATAAGATTGGGTGCCAATAAAACTTCCGCGAACGTAGCGACGACTGAGCTGGCGAAGCGGGGTGTCTAAGAGCCTATCCATGTTGGGACACGGTGATCTCTGGTCGTTCAGTCTGAGTGTCACCAAACGTGTCCAGGAATGGAAAGTCGCCTTAGCTGGTACTGGGTCGCTACGGAGTCCGGTGCAAATCCGCGATACTTCCATGGATCCCGGTACTGTACAGAGCGGGAGAATCGTTCAAATCCGGTGCCGGTTATACTGGGTGTCTATGACAGAACCGAGGCTGCGCCTGGCGTGGATGGTGCCAGACGCTGTCTGTGTTTTGGGTCCGAGACTGGGTATACCGGGAGGACAGATCACAGCACCATGTGCCGGTGGTAGATGGCGTAGGTTGAGGCTGTGCCAGAGCTGAAGTTATAACGACTCACTTCTAGTGCCTAAATCAGATATCGTCAATCGAGGGAAGCATCACCATAGCCAGTACTGGGATCTGTACAACGCGATGGAATGTCCAGTACTGGTCTAGGTGGGCTGATATACAATGACAGTACTGGCCGGGTAGTCTGTATCGTGATGGAATGCTCTGGTTGTGGCACTGTCGACTCCATATACTGGGAAAATAGATCACCGTACTCAGTCCCAATAGTGTAAGGAGTAGGTTGAGGCAGTGCCGGAGCTGGAGTGAACGTGGTCTGGGGACAGCTGGTATCTGGAGCCAAATTCTGGTACTTGCTATCCCGGGAAAGATCACCGTAGCCAGTAACGCAGTCTGCCACCATACCATGTCGGTATTGGCCTGATAAAGTGTGCGGTGATATGGTTTGCTTGTGGCAACCGAGGAGAATGTGAGACTATAGCTGTGTGAGAAATCCATGATGACAGTGATTGGCGAATTTTCTTCTGAATGGGAGATATTTCATCCTGCTGATTTCCAGACATCAGAAAACTGGCGACGGAGGCGGCGTTAGCGGCAATACTGATGGCGTCCGCATCCTTGTATATGCGTTTCTTAGCTCTCTTATTCACTCGGGTCAAATGCTTGACTGTGAGGGTAGCCCATCGTTCCTCCAACTAGTGTGGGGACACTTCGCATGAATGGTTCGAATTGCACCCCATACAATTAATACAGATGGGATGGATATCCTCATCTGGATTGAATCGCATGCAACCCACACCCTAGAGAAAGCAAAACAATGGCATGTACAGGTGAAATCATTCAAGCGTCGCGTTAAACTTACTGTGAAGTGGATGGTATGAATAAAGATAAATGTCGGAGAAAAATGTGGAAATGATAATTTACTTGACATTTACTGACATACCTTATAAACGGGAGGGTCAAGTACAAAGATGAATTGTAAGTACTGTAAACCATCGGGCAGACATTTAAAATGGCACCTATTTGCTTGTCATATAACAACGTAAGGCAAATGGATTGCGAAATAATCTTTTACGATGAAAATAGAGCAAGATTACATACAAAATGGAGTATACTGAGGTGAAAAATCTCAAAGGAAACTCTCAGCTGATGAAAGGGCACAAAGTTGATCTGCATTTGCGAGGCCTTGTCTAAACCAGGAACGAGCGAAAGTAGTAACTGGCGATTGACAGAATTTGGAGCCAGAGCCTCTATCCAAGGGAAGACCACTCTAATCTGACTTCCACCTAAACAGGCATACGATCTTTAAGTGTCTCTTTTGCCACAACAAACCAAAAGACGTGTTGAACGTCTTTTGTTTTTTATCTTCGGAGCGATGGATTTGCGATATAGTGGATGGACTCCTATCGTATTATGATCGGGTAACATATCTGAAGAAGAAATCAAGGCCTAATGTTGATTAAAATCTTTGGTGAATAAGATATTATTTCTACAAATATGTATAGCTGAGCAATGACTGGAAATAAAGAAGCATTCAATCGATATAATCCTCGAGGCTCTCTCTTGTCCCTTCCCAAGCGTTCAGATCTTGATTTATTATTATTAATCTCTTGATTATGTCCAATTTTCAAGCAGATTACTGGGATGTGACATAAGTCACTTGTGTTACATAGTGCATATTGAGGTATAATTTTCTTAATGTTCAGTCTGATGTCATTCAGATATGATATGGTGGTGGTAAGAGATATGGTAATGGTGACTTGTTAGAAATTTTTAGGTCAAATAATATATGTTCTATATTCAACTTTTAGATGACATTTTTTATTGAAGTCGAAAAATCTATTTAATACATGCACTTTGAAATCTTTATATAAAGGACATTCAAGCGAAAATTATGTTCCTGATGGTGAGGTGGCCTTTGTATAGTGGTTCAATATGTAAAGGGAATGAAGAAAATGCTGTTAAGGACGTTTTTAAGAGCATTTGGCCTTTTTAGACAGGTGACCGCTAAGGTAGATTTCATTGTATATTTTTTAACACGTAGCCCTGCTGATAGTTACATGCATAATTCCATGCAGTATGTAAAAGTAAAGTATGGAGGTAATGCTTGCAACTTTTGTAGTTTCAAGTACACACTGAACACGCGTTAAAATAGAAAATGCAGAAGAAAATTATGAAAAAAGTCAATTTGAACAGGCGATGCATTACTCTGGATAACATTATCTACACACAATACATAGGAAACTCGAACGCCTTGAAAGCACAAATTCTTGGAGAGAAATATAAACTGTGCAGACTTATTTCAACACTGTCAATTTTGTTGTTTAAAAAAATGATTATACTTTAAAAGATGTTGATTTTACATAATGCATAAATTAACTGTATGGAACACAAGAAAAATCAGATCTGCCGGAACAAGATTATTTTACAATAAAAATAAATGTTTCACAATAAAAAGTTATTTGCGCATAGTTTATAGCGAAGTAGACAAGTTTGGAGTCGGCTAATTTACACTGAAGACGAGTTGAGGTTAGACGAATTTGCACAGTAGACTAGTTGGGTCTGGAGGAGTTGGGAGTAGATGATTTCAGCGACAAAATGGGATTGATCCATATTTATCATCTCAAATGATGCCTTTTCTAAAATATAAAAAAATCATCTTTTATTAAATACATTTAGGTGGTTTGCACAACGATTATACATTTTTCACGGATATACTAAAATATTTTAGTATTTTTCCATACATACAAATTCTGTGGTTGCATTTATATTCAAGTACTAGAAGAATGCGTTATCTGATCGATGCATTTTCTTCAGACTGTCATTCCCCGTAATCTCGAAACTTTTCTAGCAAGCAACTCTAGCTGAAGCTCAAAGTCCAAAACTTTGGCAGCCTCTTATCTTATTTTATTTTGAGAAAACTTAGACAGCCTCTTATTTTATTTTGACAAAACTTTGGCAGATCTTTATTTTATTTAGACAGAACTTTGGCAGCCTCTTATTTAACTTACACAATTTTATTTACACAAAACTTTGGAAGCGTATTATTTTACTTACACAGTACTTTGGCAGCCTATTATTTTATTTAGACAAAACATTGGCAGCCTCATATTTTATTTACACAGAACTTTGGAAGCCTCTAATTTTAGTTACACAGAACTTTTGCAGCATTTTATTTTACTTACACAAAACTTTGGAAGCCTTTTATTTTACTTAGACAAAACTTTGGCAGCCTCATATTTTATATAGACAAAACTTTGGCAGTCTCTTATTTTATTTAGACAAACGCTAGAATGATAGAACTTTAAGGATGTTCTTAGCGTGGGTCTTTCTCGTGGACGGAAATTTTTTTTTTATAGGGTCTGATATTGAGCTTCAGTTTCATTCTCAAGAAGTTTCGAGAAGAAGCACAGAGCTTCTGGATACAAATTTCTCACCTGGATTCAGATTGCACTATCGGCATATTTGATAGCGCCGTCATCCCTTGTTTGTGCACAAGGGTCACCTTAAATCTTGACTTTATCGCTGGCTCATCCATACATGGAAATACTTTCCTAGCATCCGTCGGCGCTAGAAAAGTTGTGGCCAAATACCTGAAATATTTTATTTTTGTTGATAAAATTACCCCACTCTCCATTTTGTTTACATAATCCTCAGCCTCAGTTTCAGCCAACTGAGTCAAAAACCTTTCCTTTATAACTCCTGCTAGAGTGCATTAAAATTATTGCATCATTTATAATGAAAGATTCGGCTCTAAAATACAGATTTTATTTCTCACCTTGCTGTATTATTTATTATAGGCATATTTGATAATGCCTTCATGTGTTCTTTTCTCACTAGAGTTATATCGAATGCAGCTTTTATGGCCGGCTCGTCAAAACAAGGAAAAGTCTTTCTTGCGTCGGTGGGCTGGAACTGAGTGGTGGCAATATATCTGAAATGAATACAACAATACATTTTTATTTTAAAATAAATTGTGTGATGCAAAAAGAGAATCTGGTTTAATGTAACCCACCAATAAGTTACACCTCAAGATGGCGTATGTGTGCCATCAACCTTTAGATCTCTGTTTGAGAAATTCTGACGAAGAGCAAAGGCTTTTCTAACCGAGAACCAATCTAAAAATCCCCCCACCCCCAATCCATAGTACACTTACGCTATTTTGCGACAGAAAAGAGCGATGGGTGAGTTACGTTTTATATGGGAAAGAATAGTTATTTGTTACATCTCCACTACTGGTAGTTTTTAACAATGACATCCAAACACTATACTGAAAGACAAGCTGAATGTTTCATTTGAAGAGAAACAAAAAATGTTTTATAGTGATTGTTATGTTCTCAATATTCATTTTGTGTTTTAGTATGTAGATGCCATTGGCACTGGAAACTTTGTTTAATTTTTCTAATAATTTCGTCAATAGATAGAATTGTTCTGCAATGTGCTCTTAAATATCAAGTTCTCGAGAGAACTACATCTGGTCCTTTGTTTAACTCCAATTTTCTTTGTTTACCTTCTCATAAACAACACTTAACAACACTTATAAGCATAATTTCCACTTAAGGCTGGGTAAAATATATTAACAAACATAGTAAGAATACTGTCTAGACTAGTTTCCAGAACTGAAATCGTCCAACACACAGCAAAGAATTGCTCAGCTTTATAGTTTTTCAGAGAATTTTATAACATTGCGCGCGTGTGTGTTTCTGTGTGTGTGTATGGGAGAGAGAGAGAGAGAGAGAGAGAGAGAGAGAGAGAGAGAGAGAGAGAGAGAGAGAGAGAGAGAGAGAGAGAGAGAGAGAGAGAGAGAGCTCATACACTGTCTGGCCAGATGCATTCTGATATCGGCTCAGATACAGGCCATGTAAATCGTCTTTCAATGGGCCCTCGAAGTTGATAGAGACTTTGTACTTTTGGCCGGGATGTAAATCTGCAACTAGGGGTAGTATAAGAAACTCCCTCTCCGCATCGTTCACTGTTGGCCCGTTGAAAAGCTCTGCACCACCATTCATATTCGTAACAGATATTGATCCTGTATGAAAAATGTTCCATCTAATTAGAGACCAGTGTATACTCGAGAATTATTCCGAGTTAGACATATAGGCTCGTACCAATTAACAGGGGGGAGGGGTCATTTTTTTCTTGAGTCGAAATATTCTGTGATTCCTTAATAAGAACAGATAGTGTTCATACAACGATACAGAATAAAGGACAGACTGGGAACCATACACATATTTCCAAGCAAAGTAGGGGGACAATTTTGTTTTCGAAAAACAAATCTTAGCCCTCTAACCCCTCTTGAACAGAAAATGGTAGGTGCCTGAAACATTTGAAAACAATAATTAAATTGATACATTGTATCAAAATCTGTTATTTAAAATCGCTTGCTTACAAATGCATGGAAGTATCTGAAGTTGAATGATTTATCCAATATACTGCAAAGAAAAGTTAGAAATAAACTGTTTTAATTTGTGACTTTCATTTTGACAGTCATGTATCTATTAGTCATTTGCATGTTTGGTAGTCATATTTAAAATTATTTCATGTGCACGATATTATGTACCGTCATACAGTGCCCAATACAAATTATAGGAATCAACACCTATGGTTTTTATTTTGTATCGATATAATATAGGTAGTCAAAGCATAAGTCAAGGTATTTTGCGTCAGCAGGTTTCAGAGCAGGACGTAGCACTACAGAACAGATCTTCAATATCAGAATCCTCTGTGAAAAATATCTCCAGCATTAACATAACCTCTATCATGTCTTCATTGACTTCAAGAAGGCTTTCGACAAGGTATGGCATGCAGCCTTGTGGGCCACCATTCGGATATACAACATAAACGCAAAACTAATCCGCACTATTGAAACCCTGTATGACAAGGCGACTAGTACAGTTCTCGTCAATGGCAACATAGGAGACTGGTTCAGAACCACAGTCGGAGTCAGACAGGGGTGCCTTCTCTCACTCACTCTCTTCAACATCTACCTGGAAAGGATCATGTCCGAAGCCTTGGAAGACCATGAGGGCAGTGTCAGTGTTGGAGGCAGAACAATCACCAACCTGCGCTTCGCTGATGATATCGATGGCTTAGCAGGAGATGAAGAAGAAATGGAAACCTTAGTGAACCGTCTCAATCAAGCATCACTAAGATATGGGATGGAGATCAACGCCGAAAAGACAAACCTAATGACAAACAACCCGAGTGGCATCCAAAAGGAAATAAGAGTGAATGGACAGAAGCTGGGCACAGTAACAAGCTTCAAGTACCTAGGTGCTATCGCATCTGATGAAGGTTCAAAACCTGAGGTTCTTTCCAGGATTGCGCAGACAACAGCTGCTCTGGCTAGGCTGAAGCCTATTTGGAAAGACAGCAACATCACGCTTGGGTCCAAGATTAAGCTTATTGCGCTCTCTCGTCATGTCCATATTCCTATATGCATGTGAGATATGGACACTAACAGCAGAAATAGAGAGAAGAATCCATGCCTTAGAGATGAGATGGTATCGAAGGATCCTGAAAATATCATACTTAGACCACGTCTCTAATGCGGAGGTGCGCACTAAAATCCAAGGCGCAATTGGACCTTATGAAGATCTGCTCACCACTGTAAAGAAACGCAAACTAAGATGGTATGGTCACGTCTCACTCTCAACTGGCCTGTCAAAGACAATCCTGCAGGGCACAGTGAGAGGAAAGAGAAAACGAGGCAGACAGAAGAAGAGATGGGAAGACAATATCAAAGAGTGGACAGGCGTGGACTTTGCAAAGTCCCAAAGAGCAGTGGATAACAGGGCGAAATGGAGAGAGATTATCGCAAAGTCATCAGTGGCGCCCCTACGACCAGCAAGGTTAAGGGAGAAATGAAAAAATGAATATAGGTAGTCAAAACATAAGCCAAGGCATTTTGCGTCAGTAGATGTCTGACAATATTTCACGATTTCCTCATTATTCCAACATTTTTAGTAATCAAGCCAGTCAGGTTCTTTGAGGTTATCAAATGTGAATGATGCCAACCTCATTTATCGCGAACTTTCCTTGAAGTTTTTTCTGTATATAATACTCTCAATACAACGCCCCCATCAGCCAATATATATATATATATATATATATATATATATATATATATATATATATATATATATATATATATATATATATATATATATATATGCTGGCAAACGATCCGTTTCCGCCAACGTCATATTTGAAGCGCTCACGTGTGTTTTTTACGTTTCCGGTTTGCAGATACTGTTTCATTGTCAGTTTTCTACAAATCAAGTGATTTAAAAAGGTCAGAAAAATATTATTGGAAAACCCCTGTGACCAAGATTTAAAACTATCAACATCGTGAGAGGATTACCTTATTAGAAAAATGTCATTTCCGAATGTATGTAATCCTCTATAACAAACAAACAAAAAATGGATATGGGGGCTCAGATACATGCAGACGACATTGTTTGTAAAACCTTCCATGAGCTTTTTGTTCACCAATGAATGCACCCTCCGAAAAATAACGTATCCACTTAACCACCAATATGCGTAATATGCACAAGAAGGTATCTCTCGATGGTACCTTAGCATACATACAAAACAAATGATGTAATATAACGTCCCCATCAGATTGTAGCTCCAGTTTTCAATTGTTCCATGTAGAGGGGGCATGTCAAAAGAGTTTTTAATCCGAAAAGGACATAAACCCGTACCATACAGACAAGATGATTATTCACTATTAAGTTATTTCCCATTTTGTCTTTTTATTTTGGTTACATTTTTTTCAATAACACACACACACACATACGTGTATATATATATATATATATATATATATATATATATATATATATATATATATATATATATATATATATATGATAAGACTGACTGAATAAGAAATAAGTGGTGATATTTTTAGCTTGATGATTTAAAATGAAGAATTGATTTATCATTTGGGGCAACTTTTAAGCAAATAGCATACATAATAGTAAGCTATTAGTTGATTAATACATCCATGAATTCATTAAAAATATAACAAATTTTGTTATCAGAATTTGTTAAAAATATTTAACACTTTCAAGAAATTATTCTTTGTTTGTAGATGAAATGGCAAAGCGTATCCAGTACAGCCACGATGGTCTCTTGTCTGCTGTCTCTTCCGTCAAGAAGTCACAACTCACCTGCATTCAGGCCTCTCGGGATTTCAATATTCCCAAGAAAGACACTCTGAAAGGTCGCTGTATAAAACCTGGACCAAACCGAATGCTGGATGCAATAGAAGAAGTTTTAGTTACTTATATGAAGTATATGCTACAGCAGGGGTTCCCAATGACAAGGGCTATTCTTAGGGGGTATATTTGTTCTGGTATGAAGAAAAATGGAAGATCATCACTTTTCAGCTTAAAGAAAGGTCCATTCAATACATGGTTCAGCAAAGTTTTTAGCCGGCATCTAGAATTCACTGAGAGAGAGACAGACAGACAGCACAACTGAATAGGGGTAGGTCACGTATGTTGATTGAAGATGTCATCAGCGATTATTTTCCACTTTTGAGTAGTACAATCAAGAAGCTGGGGTTAGAAAAGGATCCAGGTAAAATATTCAATTGTGATGAGACTGGTTGGATTGGAAAGGAGAAACCACGACAAAATGTAATTGGTGTGAAGGGCCATCACATATATCAACAAGCTCTGATATCATCAGGACACAACACTGCCCACATCTATATGGCTGCAGATGGTAGGTTCTTCCTACTTTTTTAATTTTTAAAAATTCATTCTGAAGAAGAAGAAAGAAGAAAAAAAGTGACTGAATGTAGGAAAAGAAAAAGAGAGGAAAGAAAGAAGCAGAGAGAAGTAGAGAAAGAAAATAAAGGAAAATACACAGAGAAAAGAAGGAAAACATCAAGCAAGAATAAGAAGACAAATGTATGTGAGGGATATAAAGAGGTCAACCTAGTATTTATGGTACCACCTTGCCTGTGTTGAATTAACAGATGAGGAAGACATTAATGACACCTACTTTATATGCACCTCTTGTGCTGCTAAATCGATCTAAAATGTACACAAAGAACCTTATATACATGTTTTTTTTTGACATTTCAAACATTTATTTGTTGTTTTTTGCCCACTGTTTTGTAAGTTACAGATGTAGAATTGACCCAATTTATAACGGAAAAAGAGAGGATGCAGCCAAATTTCAGATTTAATAATTGTTTAGGTATGTGCAAAGTGTTTGCAGACAAAATTATACACCATTCTTTCATTTTCTCTCTCTCTCCCTCTCTCTCTCTCTCTCTCTCTCTCTCTCTATATATATATATATATATATATATATATAAATATATATATATATATATATATATATATATATATATATATATATATATATATATATATATATATATATACATATATATATCTGAAAAAGTGAATATGTCCATGTGCCGGTTGATATATCGAAATAAATTTGTAAATTCAACAGGATATCAGTTATGTTCATCGTTTATTCCTTCAAACACTTTCGCATCATCATCATCGATACTCTTCAAGTAGATACATTATACTTTCAAAATATTTAAATATTTTTGTTATATATATATATATATATATATATATATATATATATATATATATATATATATGTATATGTATGTATGTATATATCTGTGTGTGTGTGCCTGTGTGTGTGTATGCTATTTGTGTCTGCGTCTCCGTTTATAGCTTTCTTAGATGTTAACAAATATTTGTTGTTTATGGGGAGTAGGTGTTGGTAAGATATTTCTCAAACGGATTAATTAGCCAATTTCTAGGAGCAGACGTCACAATGAAAAATATTCACAAGACTTTATGGTGGCATGGATTAGTTTCGTAAAATGGACCCTCCCTAATTTCTTAACATAATGAATTCTCGGGATATTCTAAAGTATAAGTGCTTAGAAATATGAGATAGAAATAATTCTTTGTATTAGTTGTTTGGGTAGTGTTTAGTGGTGCATGTTGTGAAGTACCGAGAAATGTGAAGCAAGAAAAATCATGCAAGTGTAAAACTAGAGTTTCGTGAATGTGTCCTCCTTATGTGATTAGATGAAAATTGTTTGTTGTATTTGCGTGTTTAAGAACCCTGCAGTTGACAACGACTGTTGTCTTGAGGTCCTTGGAAATAGGGGAAGCATGGACCTCAAACCAGATATTCACGCAGGAGTTGCTTGATTCACTCAGTAAAGAGTACCATTGGGTGTTACAATATATATATATATATATATATATATATATATATATATATATATATATATATATATATATATATATATGTGTGTGTGTGTGTGTGTGTGTGTGTGTGTGTGTGTGTGTGTATATAAACACTTTTCAATATCTAAAACTTAGCTCATTGCCCATGAACGGTCCAAATGTCCGACGTATAATATTTATGATTTTTACAGTCTAGACGAGAGATGAAAAATTAAGATTATCCATGAAGTACTCAAAATGGGCCTTCATTTCTTTTGAGTAGTATCCTTTATGTGTACATTTTTGTGGACTTGTATCTTTTAAGTTTTCATGATGTCTGTACCATTTCACGCAATCATATGCATGTAATAGTCTCAAGTGAACTTAGCTGTTTTGACCTTTGCAATTGTTCTAATTTAAGCAGTTGTCTTAGAAAGCTCACCAAAGACGGGTACAAAAGAGCTAAAAGTAAAACAGCGCTACAGCAGTATACTACAGTAATTTGAAATCCTATGATTTTATTTTACTTGCTCCTGCTAGTGATATTAAATATATGACAGTATGTATGTATGTATGTATGTATGTATGTATGTATGTATGTATGTATGTATGTATGTATGTATGTATGTATGTAAGTGTGTGTGTATGTATGTATGTATGTATGTATGTATGTATGTATGTATGTATGTATGTATGTATGTATGTATGTATGTATGTATGTATGTATGTATGTATGACCAGTTGACTTAATACAATTACTTGAAAGGTCACAGTGATAAATTACTACAACATTCCTTGCAGATAAGTTTAATGAAGTATAATTTTGTTTTATTTTTAAATAAGGAAAAAAGAAAGAAAGCAAGTTTTACAAAAATTATACCCTTCTTACCTGTGATGTTGAGTTGTTTCATATGGAGTGTAATGTTTCTTGTTGCATTTACACATTCAACATCCAGTTTTAGTGAACCATAAAACTTGAAATTTGAAGGGTTACTTCCGTACATATCAGGCTGGAGTTCAACTGTATACAAAATAGGTTTGACAGCGGTCGGAAGGCGAACATCCGTAACACGTGGTTTTTCCGTCGGAGCCGGTGTAGATGGCGCAGTAGTCGCTGCAGGTGTCGGTGTCGGTGACGATGTCGCTGCTGTTGACGGGGGTGGACAGGCATTGCCTATTAAAATTAAAAATTTCTTTGTATATATGCATATACTCCATCTTTCTGAAATGTTGGCTGTATTTTGGTCTTTTCAAGATGCAGGTCTGACGTGAAATGGAATTGAACAGTTAAAAAGAAACAGACGTATTTGAGGGTGGACTCGGGTTTTCTTTGTTTGTTTCTGTCTAGGTTTGGAATTTTATTGCCTCTTTAAAAAAAAAAATACTCATTGGTGATATTGTGATATTCCGTCTGTCCGTTACCACATCTAATAACAGCGGGATAGAAGTTCTTGAAACTTGATAGTTAGCTGGTCCATTTGAGGGATATTATTTTTCACTCCATCCTCTGGGGTCCCTGGGAATGGAGGTCAAAGGTAGAAATGTGCAAAAATGTCGATTACAGTGACACTTTCAAATATATTTTATATTTTGTAAAAATGTATTGTATACAGTCATGGTAGAAAAAACATACTATTTGTAACGGATTTCAGTTTCTGATCCATGGGCTAGGTTGAATGTGTGTGTGTGTGTGTGTGTGTGTGTGTGTGTGTGTGTGTGTGTGTGTGTGTGTGTGTACCATGAAAAGCGTCGGGGTTTGTCATAGCGAGCCATGAAGTTGCCCTTCTTTGTACTTTAAGATATGTTACATGTTGACAGACAGAGAGGGAGGCAAAAGAGTTATTTTTAAAGAACTCTCCCCCTCCAGTCCATCCCTAACAATATGTGTAAATTTGACAATAGGCAATCAAACACGCACGTTGACGATGTAAAAGGTATAATAGAGAAAATTATCCAAAAAGTACTAGCAACCTGGATGAGTTTTTCAAAATCAGCAACGAAAGTTTTAAAGTAAAGCCGACATTCGTTTAACTTGAGATATTCCTTCGTGAAAATTAAAGCATGAATTTTTTCAATTTTGTATTTATCAATTGACCTGCATAAAAATATTGATAGCCATTTTCAATATCATGACCTCAATTACACACAGCAGTATCAATAAAATTATTATTGAATAAATCATTATTTTAACCACTACAGTAATTACGTATAATTTTATAGCTCTCGTGAAGTAGTAGGGTGGCACATGCGTGTTTGTCAATACCACAAGGTCTATGAAGGATAAAAAAAATTGACTCTGTTTCGGTTGAATCAGTTGAGCATTCCAGATGCGTAGGCATAATTTAAAATGGACTTTCTACAAGATTATATGCGTAGGCATAATTTAAAATGGACTTTCTACAAGATTCTATCCGTAGGCATAATTTAAAATGGACTTTCTACAAGATTATATGCGTAGGCATAATTTAAAATGGACTTTCTACAAGATTATATGCGTAGGCATAATTTAAAATGGACTTTCTACAAGATTATATGCGTAGGCATAATTTAAAATGGACTTTCTACAAGATTCTATGCGTAGGCATAATTTAAAATGGACTTTCTACAAGATTATATGCGTAGGCATAATTTAAAATAAACTTTCTACAAGATTCTATGCGTAGGCATAATTTAAAATGGACTTTCTACAAGATTATATGCGTAGGCGTAATTTAAAATGGACTTTCTACAAGATTCTATGCGTAGGCGTAATTTAAAATGGACTTTCTACAAGATTCTATGCGTAGGCATAATTTAAAATGGACTTTCTACAAGATTATATCCGTAGGCATAATTTAAAATGGACTTTCTACAAGATTATATGCGTAAGCATAATTTAAAATGGACTTTCTACAAGATTCTATGCGTAGGCATAATTTAAAATGGACTTTCTACAAGATTATATGCGTAGGCATAATTTAAAATGGACTTTCTACAAGATTATATGCGTAGGCATAATTTAAAATGGACTTTCTACAAGATTATATGCGTAGGCATAATTTAAAATGGACTTTCTACAAGATTCTATGCGTAGGCATAATTTAAAATGGACTTTCTACAAGATTATATGCGTAGGCATAATTTAAAATGGACTTTCTACAAGATTATATGCGTAGGCATAATTTAAAATGGACTTTCTACAAGATTATATACGTGCATTCGTTCGGAAACAATTAATGCTAGACATATCACCTACCAATGTATGTTAAAGACCAGCTATATACGAGGGAGCGATAAAATAAATAATTTGGTGAAAAGCACATAACTTAGGAAATATATGTCTGTCTGAAAGAAGTCAACAATATTCACTGTATATATTACGAGTATGGGTACTTCGTTTAAGGTCAGTTAAAATTCTAGCCGCTTCTAATTGTAGTTTTTCAAATTTGTCGGAATATGAGGAAGAACAGACATCCCAAACAGCATGTGGATATTTTAATAATGAGCGAGTGTAGGTCAAATGCTTTGTAAAGTTATGTCAATAAAGACACGACTTTGCCTCAAAATGATCGTTTTATGTATGATATGTTTTCAAAATGATTTCGTAGTGATGCACATATATGAAAATAACTAGTTCATGTGAAAGCAGACAACAGGTTCACTAATAATTCCCCGCCTCATAAACACTAGTCTGCCTCAATATCGGTATAGCGTGCACAGCTATCACTGAAATGTTCTGAAAGGTTCAATTTATAGAATTCAAAGAGATCTGTGTAAATTTCAACAAGAAATATAAAAACAAAAAATACAAACATTGCAGTTTAAGATCAACATTTAATACATATTCTATTTCTCTAATATTGACTCATAAATATGCTGATGGGCGATCATCTGCAAATCGTCTTCTAAAACTAACAAGAACACACACACACACACACACACACACACACACGATGAATATTAACGGACCAATGACTGAGTCTACACCGGCATAAACTTGTTGAAAGCTAGATTCAGATGTATTAACAAAAACTGATTGACATATATTTAAAACATAATCTGAAAACAAATAGAGTAGCGTCTTCTCCATAACATTTCAGTTGATGTAAGACATCCCTGTTGCACACATCATCAAAAGCCTAGGAGACGTCCCAGAAAACCATACACATGTCCTCCCTATTGCTAATTACTTCCCACATACTATGGTACATTTCCTCCAATTGTATACAGTTGAATGATTAGGAAGAAAACCAGATTGATACTTGTCAATAAAATCATTAGTATGAAAGAGATTATAAAGGTATTTGAAAATAATCCATTCAGTGATTTGCCCCACAAAGCCTAATAGAATCAAGACCGATAATTAGAGTGGTCGCCCTTTAAGCCTTTGTTATGTAAAGGTAAAATTATAGCTTTTTTTCCCCGTATCATTGAATAATATTTTCGGCAAGAAGACAATTTAATAACATACACAAAGTTTTGGCTATTGAACGCTGCTCATATTTAAGCAACTGGTGACTTATATTGTCACTTCCACATGACCTATGGATAGGAAGTGAGTATACAATATATAACACTTCCATTTGACCTATGGATAGGAAGTGAGTATAAAATATGTATATATATATATATATATATATATATATATATATATATATATATATATATATATATAACACTTCTCGTTCAGATACATGTATATCAGATAATTTCTCATGTGTCCGTATCTGTATTTCGTGTAGAATCACATAGGTGTTTCTCATTTGTCTGTATCTGTATTTCGTGTAGAATCACATAGGTGTTTCTCATTTGTCTGTATCTGTATTTCGTGTAGAATCACATAGGTGTTTCTCATTTGTCCGTATCTGTATTTCGTGTAGAATCACATAGGTGTTTCTCATTTGTCTGTATCTGTATTTCGTGTAGAATCACATAGGTGTTTCTCATTTGTCTGTATCTGTATTTCGTGTAGAATCACATAGGTGTTTCTCATTTGTCCGTATCTGTATTTAGTGTAGAATCACATGGGTGTTTCTCATTTGTCCGTATCTGTATTTAGTGTATAATCACATGGGTGTTTCTCATTTGTCCGTATCTGTATATCGTGTAGAATCAAATAGGTGTTTCTCATTTGTCCGTATCTGTATTTCGTGTAGAATCACATCGGTGTTTCTCATTTGTCCGTATCTGTATTTCGTGTAGAATCACATAGGTGTTTCTCATTTGTCCGTATCTGTATTTAGTGTAGAATCACATGGCTGTTTCTCATTTGTCCGTATCTGTATTTAGTGTATAATCACATGGGTGTTTCTCATTTGTCCGTATCTGTATATCGTATAGAATCAAATAGGTGTTTCTCATTTGTCCGTATCTGAATTTCGTGTAGAATCACATCGGTGTTTCTCATTTGTCCGTATCTGTATTTCGTGTAGAATCACATAGGTGTTTCTCATTTGTCCGTATCTGTATTTAGTGTATAATCACATGTCAGATGGGCACAATGTTCAATTAAGACCAAATGGACATCATAAAAAGTCTTTTGGTGAAAACCCCCACGTTAATATGACTTTCTGTTCTGGAGGAGTAGCGATAACAATATGGACGGACGGACGACAGACGACAAACAATCCCATAAGCTCTTCTGGTCTATGACCAGTCGAGCTAAAATCACATTAACATATATGCATTAATCTGTCTATCAGTCTACTTACTAATATACTAACCTGCCTACCAAGTTACCTACCCACCTGCCTTCCTATCTAATACCTGCATTATATCTATTTGCTTAACCTTGTTTCCACCCATTTGTCTGTCCGTCCCTTTGAGTCTTTTTTTTTTACTGCTTGTCTGCAAATATATTTCTATACCTTTTTTTACCTGTTCGGTCGATATTCATTCCAGTCATCACCACTATAGCCGTAGTCATCAACTTTATTATCAACAATAGCAATACCGATCATCATCATGATAATCATCATGATAATCATCGTCATCATCATCATCATCATCATCATCATCATCATCATCATCTTATACATACACATGCTGATGATGCTGATGTAAATCTTCTTGTCTTCTACTGCAATGGGTTTTATTTCTGAGGAAACACTAATAAAGCGGGGAAAACTTCGTCCTAATTTAAATTGTTACCTTTAGATATACAGTGTATATTTATAAATGCATTCATACTTTGGGCAAACACGTGTATAGCTTTTTAGTCCAGGTACTAACAATATAGGTCATAATGATTTATGTCAAGCGTTTTATTGTTTTATTGTTCTTGTTTTAAATATTTTGACTTAAGAATCAAATTCAAATTGTCAAGTACCATAACTTTCATTTCTCATAATAAAAACATTTTTGAATAGATATTTATTACACATAAGATATGGATGATCATAATAAATATGTCAACGTGTATATGATATTGCAGATGGTAAGTTGGAATTATGTCAACAGGTGTGTGATGTTGCAAATGGATAGTTGGAATGCTTCATTTGCCAGGATGTTATGTGATATTGCAGATGGTTAGTTGGAATGCTTCATTTGCCAGGATGTTACATGATGTTGCAGATGGTTAGTTGGAATGCTTCATTTACCAGGATGTTATACGATATTGCAGATGGTTAGTTGGAATGCTTCATTTGCCAGGATGTTATATGATGTTGCAGGTGGTAAGTTGGAATGCTTCATTTGCCAGGATGTTACATGATGTTGCAGATGGTTAGTTGGAATGCTTCATTTGCCAGGATATTATATGATGTTGCAGATAGTTAGATGGAATGCTTCATTTGCCAGGATGTTATAAGATGTTGCTGATGGTTAGTTGGATGTTGCAGATGGTTAGTTGGAATGCTTCATTTGCCAGGATGTTATATGATGTTGCAGATGGTTAGTTGGAATGCTTCATTTGCCATCATGTTACATGATGTTGCAGATGGTTAGTTGGAATGCTTTATTTGCCATCATGTTACATGATGTTGCAGATGGTTAGTTGGAATGCTTTATTTCCCATTATGTTACATGATATTGCAGATGGTTAGTTGGAATGCGTCATTTGCCAGGATGTTACATGATGTTGCAGATGGTTAGTTGGAATGCTTCATTTACCAGGATGTTATACATTATTGCAGATGGTTAGTTGGAATGCTTCATTTGCCAGGATGTTATATGATGTTGCAGGTGGTTAGTTGGAATGCTTCATTTGCCAGGATGTTACATGATGTTGCAGATGGTTAGTTGGAATGCTTCATTTGCCAGGATATTATATGATGTTGCAGATAGTTAGATGGAATGCTTCATTTGCCAGGATGCTATACGATGTTGCTGATGGTTAGTTGGATGTTGCAGATGGTTAGTTGGAATGCTTCATTTGCCAGGATGTTATATGATGTTGCAGATGGTTAGTTGGAATGCTTCATTTGCCATCATGTTACATGATGTTGCAGATGGTTAGTTGGAATGCTTTATTTGCCATCATGTTACATGATGTTGCAGATGGTTAGTTGGATTGCTTTATTTGCCATCATGTTACATGATGTTGCAGATGGTTAGTTGGAATGCTTTATTTGCCAGGATGCACACGAACCTTGACAGGATTACTCAGATCTAGGGACTATCAGTGATGACACTCAAAATCATTGGAAGGATGGGTTGTCTTTTAGCCTATGATGAACTGGGATAAATGTGATAAGCGGACATAGACGAAGAAGAAGCTGAAGTTATGCTGTTGTTGTAGGAGTAGAGTTGTTATTTTTGTTGTTGGAATAGAAGAGTTGTTATTGTTGCTGTGGGAGGAGTAGAGTTGGTATTGTTTTTGTTGTGCGAGGATTAGAGTTGTTATTGTTGTTGTTGTGGGAAGAGTAGAGTTGCTATTCTCGTTGTTGAAAAAAGAAGAGTAAGAGGATGAAAAAGAAAATAAATCTTACATTGGGAAATCTTTTATTGCAGACGAAAGACAAAGTCCTTTTAATGGACAAAATATGACCCAATAATATATCATAGAATTTTTCAGTGGAAGCCTTGATTGGATTTTATTTATTATACTTTAAGATAGAACCCATGATAAGTTCATTATATTTGATCTGAAGTTTGAAAATGCTTTGTCTAGGTATTTCATATCCAAAGGTGGACACACCCTCATAGAGAAGGGCATTTCGATTTATCAGCAAGGTTATAAATCTTTGTTGACAAGACTTCAGGTTTTTACTGTGTAAGATTAATTTATAAGTCAATACTTATTTTTGATAAATTATAACAGAGAATTTACGAGGTCAAAAAGTATGGTAGGGAAGAACAAGACGATAATGATTATGATAATAATCACGATGATGATGATATGACTTTGGTTTGGTTTGGTTTAGTTTGGTGTTTTACGGCACAGAAGCACAGATAGGTCATTGGGTGCCAAGGACACACCACGATAGCCGACCCGCGCTGATCTGATGGTAGGATTCGAACCCGCACCCTTGCTGTCGCGAGTCCGGCACGCTAACCAATGAGCCAACGCGGCATTGGTGTTACTGTTGTTGATGACGATGGTGATAATGCCGCCGACGACGATGATAATGATGATGACGACGACGACGACGATGATGATTCAACTACATGTATCTTCAACTTAAACAATGCATCCAGATTCTAATTACACATTGTCCTGCTGTTTGTTTTTGTTCCAAAAATCAACACCAAATGTTATTGAGCCAATATTTATTCCGGAATTCTAATGAGTATTATCACGACGGTTGTAGCGGCTAGAGAGTGACTCAAAGGAAGAAAATAGCCATCAGAAGAATGTAGCTATTACAAATACAAAATTAACATAATTTGAACTCAAATGACCTTGACCTGTTAATGACTTGACTTGATATCATTATGCATAAATCAATAAACACATGAACTCCAGTCACTTTGGGGTTTGAAAAGTCGACCATCCATAAAATGGAAACTTATCCATGCTATTTAACTGGAAGTGTACGTGTGTGTGTAAAAACAATTGCAATTTCAGTATCAGCAACCTTGACCTTAGACCAGTCGGCCCCCATAATTGATTAGAAGCTGCTGCTGTAGAAGTGTTGTATGCCAATGAAGTGTGATGAAAATTGGGTCCCTGTTAGGATGAGTTATTATGCAGAAACCAAGAATGTAATTTCACGTTCGGTGACCTTGATCTTTGATCTTTCGTTTCGTAGACTCAATAGGGAGCTCACCTTCTTCAATTTTTGCAGCAACTATAAAGTTGATAAACATTGGTAGCGGGAAACTTGTAGAAAGTGGACTTATCATGTGGAACCCAAAATGATAATATTACCTCCAGTTACCTTGACCTTTGTCCTCAGGGCCCGAGTATCAAGTGTGACTACCTATAATGTTTGATAAAAATTGGATCCAGGAAACTTGACTTTTTGAGCGAAAACCTCCAAAATTGCAATGTTGGCTCCGGTAACGTTGACCTTTCACCTCTAGGTCTCAGAATCAAATGAAAGCTGCCCATGTCAAATTGTAGTCTACCTATAAAGTGTGTTAAAAATTAGGCCAAGGAAATTCGATTTCTCCTGCAGAAAGGAAAATCGCATTTTCAACTTCATTGGCCTTGACCTTGGACATAGAAGAGCCAAGTTCAATCGACTTCTGCCTCTTCTCTAGTGTAAACCACCTATGAGGTTTGAGAAAGTAAGACCACAGCAAACTAAAGTTATGTTATGGAAACCACCCCATCAACGAACGGACGGACTGACAGACAGACGGGCATATATACCCCCCCCCCCCCAGCACCTTCGGTCTTGGGGATTAAAAAGGAAGAAGGAGAAAGCAGAGAAAAGAATAACGAAAGACAGAAAGAAAGAAACACGTAAACATTTAAAACAGTCGTTTTCGCTAATGTCATTATATAGAAAAAAGAAAACTCAGTTTCATAATGAGGGAAAAAAGTTTGCCTACTACCGACAATAACGGTATAATTAAGGACAGAATGTTAGGTATATTTTGTAAATCTGACATACTGAAGTAAATGTTGGCATTGTTGTTTCAATCTGAAACAGTAAGGAGTGATCTACCTTTTGTACAACTAGTGAAGTATCTGCCCTTGAAAAAAAAGCTAATTACTTAAATCAGAGTATATTCAGAGCAACTGGCGTTATAGTCAACTTGTGCACTTCATATCGTTGTATTCGTTCGATTACGACACATGTATAAAATACGCCACGAAAGAATCTCTCGTTCTCTCTCTCTCTCTCTCTCTCTCTCTCTCTCTCTCTCTGGATTGCGTATTCATCTCAGTGGATCCGTGTTCAAGATGCACGAGCAAAATAATCTTAAGCGACAACAAATGGCATGATAATTGCTTTCTCTTGGTTTCCAGATTTAATAAAATACTTTGACGATTTTACGATAGACTTGCACAAAACTTCTGAACTAAAAGACTCCCTTCTTCCACATACATCTATCACCACCAGATTTACAGACAAAGAGTGGGTGTAATCACTACAGATGATCTAACTTGAGCAAGACAGATTACATATAATCTCTCTCTCTTTCTCTCTCGCACGTGCATTGTGAAATAAGAAGAAAACTAAGTGCTCACAGAGCACTTAACATGCAAATTATATCTTTTATTTAATCATTAAGTGCAAACACTTAAAATATATTCCCCTGCCGCCAAACGATAATCGTCCTTAATGCCATTATGTAGACATGTGGTGACTCATTTCGTCAAATGTAAAGCGTATTAGTGGAAAAGAAGGAAAGAAAGAAAAAAAAAGAAACACCAAAAAAATCGATGGGTTTATGTTGATCGAAAGAAATGGACAATAAAGAAAGGAACATGGTGTTAAGGGGAAAATAATCTGGATTAAATAGCTTTACTGTATACACTTTTGAGTATGGTATATGTTTGCTAAGAGTTTTTTCCTTGCTAATCATATTGGAGGATTTTGCCTATTTTTCTTACAAAATTTAAATGCATTCAAGAATAAAATATTTGCCTATTAACTAACAATCTCAAGAATTTGTACATATTTAGCAAATTCTTAAAACTTTATTGCAGAAATATCATGCAGTTTATTGTTTCATCATTCGGAATATCCTCGTCTCAAAATGAGACTAGCGTGTCATTCGACGCATTGATTTTCATAAAATCGATTAAATTCTTCGCCGGAATTATACTCAAGTTGGTCGTCAATGGATGTATGTACGCTATATTCTTTTGTCTGATAAAGATTTCCCTTCCCCTCCCCCCCCCCTTACCATGATGAAAGTCATTATCAACATGTAATAGAAGCATCATTAAAATCAAATATACATTACTGACCGAGACTTAAAGTTTTTGCCCTGATTAATCATTGGGCCTAAACATATTTTGTGTCAGACGCTGGAGTAGCGAGTATGTTCACTTTACTGAGTAATATATAAAATCAAAGTTCTTTTTCATGAAATTAGTTCCCAACATAGTATTCGATCAAAGTCAGAGGCCACATTACGATTAATGAGAGAAAATTATTCCATGAAAATCTAAATGATTTCAAAACCACCTCTTCTCTTAAGAAATAGCACATTTATTCATAAGTGTATAACCCAATAATGTACTCAAGATAAATAATATTGTACGGACCTATTTTATAACACTGTAGCAAGGTACTATTCCTATCAATAATATGAAAATAGGCTAAGGGAAGTTGACCTAAAAGATGGCGAACAACAATTGCCAGGAGAGGTAGATCTGGCTTTAACTGAAACCTAGTGTGCGTTTTGGAGGTCTAGCCAAGTAAGCATGTTTTGACTAGCGAGCCTAGGTGGTTCAGTGGTAGATTGACTCACACGGCAAAGGTCTAGGGTTCAAATCCTACACGGACCAGTGGTTCAGTGGTAGATTGACTCACAAGGTAAAGGTCGAGGATTCAAATCCTACGTTGACCAGTGGTTCAGTTTTAGATTGACTCACAAGGCAAAGGGTTCGAATCCTACACGGACCAGTTCGGGTCAACTGTCGTGGTGTGTCCCTGCTCAAGGCACTTTACTCCCGTTCCTTCTGCACTAAATAGTCACTGATGTGCTGCTATGCCTGTAAGCACTAGCCAACCAACTGTTCTGACCAAGATTTCAGGATCCAAAATATGTTCTTGGTTACGCGCAAAAAATAAGTTTGGTTAAACAAGACAGGAAGAAAATGTACACACATTAATTTTTAATTCAAACTCTGTACGTTTCGCTTCTGGCAAGAAAAGAATATGCTTTATTAACTTTAGTCATTTATTTAATTGTTAGATTTCGATTTGGCGACAGGCAATGTGCTTTTATCTAAGGATGTTTACCTATCCACCATCTTGTTACGTGTTCATAACCGAAGGTTATGACGTCACAGCGACGTCACACGACCAAAATCAAGTCGAAACAATGACCAACCATTGAAATATGTACATGGTCCTAGCATCACCAAAACACAACCTTGATTATCTTTGTGTATGTAAATTATGTTACATTTGCTTGAAATTTCCTATGAATGCCTCCTAGTTTATGGTAGGTTCTTCTTTTGTTACCGTAAGATCGACATTTCTCTGTCGGCATCTTTCCTTCTACACGCTAGATTTGGTACAACAAACATTGCTCTACACTACTTAATGACTTCAGTCAACAATGACAACGCTGCCCTTTAGTTACAGCACAACAATAATTTTGTAGGTATACATGTATATATTGTGAATTGATGTTCCATGTACAGACACCTAGGATGTCGTTAGTAACTGGATATACAAAAGGATAAGAATATGACACTACCACGACAATAATACACACATTAATGCACACGACGGATTTTTTTTATATTGTCAAGTTGAGATTGAAAAGTTGAGGTTCTCCTAGCTTTTCCTCCTCTTCCTCCTCCTCCTCCTCCCTCCTCCTTCTTCTTTTCCCATTTCTTCGTTGTGAAAATGCATTACAATTTTAAAACGGTGTTACATTTAGTGGCGCATATGTTGAAAGTGTTTTTATCAGATTCTTACAAAGCGGAATTAATTGGGGAATTTTTAGGAAAATTTGTAAATATTCTTTTCGTCTCATTACTACCAAATTTCATATCATTCTAACCACCTGTCTTTTGAAACAATTTGCTTCCACCGTGAACGCGGGCCATTCCCTCATCTGTATTGCCATTCGAAACAACAAAATGTCCCGACTTCCTGTCCCAAACTGACAAACTGTGAAAGGTTACTGTACAAAGGTTATACTCGTTATTTTGAACTTTGAACATTGTGATTATTTGCTTTAAAATTAGTTAACGTCGACTGATGTTGCTATTTTTTTCCATATCTAATTACAGCTCGGTGTATGACGTATGAGTAAACATTATCTACCCAGATTGGGACTTCCTATGTAAATGCATTGCGTTTGATGACCCAGTAAATTTTACACTTCTTGGACGTTGTCAGGCATTTTGGGCACGTAGAATCCGATACGTTAATTGCTACGTCGCAAGACGTCACAGTAGGTCTATTATGATTCATCAGTACGTAAAATCACGTCACGTCGTACTATGTATTTATGTGGGATTCAGACATGAAGGAATTAGAAAAAGATTTCTCTTTAAACTTATCTGTATTCACTTTAATTTTCTGAAATGCAATGTAAATACAATTTGTCATTTAACAAATGTGGGTGTATAATAAATAAATTATAGTATCTGTCCTGTTGGACATAGTGGTCTCTCCCGAACTACACGAGGCGTGCAAAGCTCGCCCCATTGTACTTTGCTATCGTCCACAATACCCAACAGTACAAACACAATAATCTATGAATACCAGGTAGAACAGGCCAAATGATTACTTTACCAAATGAGTGACATTTAAAGGACACACACACACACACACACACACACACACACACACACGCACACACACACACACATCACAATCTCAAAAAATGCAGTTTTCCTTCAACAATTATCGTTACCAAACCTTTGTAAGAAGCATTTAGATTGGTTAAAATCGGGTCATGTGCCGCAGAAACACTAGACGGTATTTCGCTGATACTACCAGAACGGTATTATTTATGTATTCATGCGCTATTTTTTGTGTTTTGAATATATTTGTAAAGAATAGTTAAAATATAGTTCTGTAATTTTGTTCTTGAGATTTGTTATTATTTTTATAACTATTTGCAATTATAAGAATTTAATTTCATATTTTACAGGATTCTTGAAGTCATGTAGCTTGAAAATCGATTACACGTTATCGCTTGGCAAGGCCGTTCATGCATAGTGTGTATGTTATTGGCAAAGGCCGTTCATGCATAGTGCATATGTTATTGGCAAAGGCCGTTCATGCATAGTGTGTATGTTATTGGCAAAGGTCGTTCATGCATAGTGTGTATCTTATTGGCAAAGACCGTTCATGCATAGTGTATATATTATTGGCAAAGGACGTTCATGCATAGCGTGTATGTTATTGGCAAAGGCCGTTCATGCATAGTGTGTAATCAATTTTCAAGCTTAATGACTTCATAAATCCTCTACAATGTGAAGTTCAATTGTTAAATAATTTTTAAAAAATAACACTTGGTATTGCATAGACTTCTTTACTCTATATGACTTATAGAACAATTTTTACATCCGAGTATTTTGATGTGATCTCATACTCGGCTGAGGTGAAAACTCAGTCTTTATCCCTTTATGAAATAATCAAGTAGAGGAGCTAATATTGATATACTGTCCTTAGTATGTGCGTAAGTAATGTTATTAATAAATAATTTAGGTTTTCCTTAAATAAGAGACTTGAATTTTATTTCAAAATCATAGCTCGCCTACCACGAAAGACCTAATTATTCATCGTATCCAAAAAGGTGGTCCTTTAAGGCAGACAACAAAAATATCTAATTAAATCATGAAAAATCCACCAATAAGATAAAAGTTTGGAAAATATATTCAGAAAAAAAACCGAGATTGCACAAATGCACAAACTAATGTCATCATTCAATCCTTTTTTTTTAGACATTGATAACTACTTTGAGTATAGGTATTGCATTAATCCTTTTAATTTCTTAAATTTCCACAAGATCGTTGTTCATTTCATAGCTTATCGCGAATCGTTTGTACTATTATCTCTTCGTTAGTGAGTTTTTTGTTCCCATAATACTTAACTTCCAATCACGGATCAGGGGAAAGTAATGCATGCTCCAGCTTACGCGAAGGGTAACACTATTAAAGATAGTTTTACTTAAGGTATGGACTACAATTTTATAAAACAATTAATGTTGGGTTTTCTAGTATGGAAGATTCAAAATTAAGCTGAAACTGAGACTCTATATTTTAAGCATTTAAAAAAGCAAAATGCGATCGGTCTTATTGGAATATCATACAATTACAACAAATATATAAGTATCGATGGGAAAAGTTTTTTATTTTGGTAATGATATAAGCAAAACATTAAATCATAATTTAAAATAGGAAAGATATAAAATATAAATTGCTTTCCAATAGAATATTGTTATAGCCAAGTCCTAGGTAACCACAGATTGGCCTCTAGCCTGAATGCAAATATTCACCCCTGATGTGCGTTTGATCTCACTGACCCACTGACCTCGCGGATCCTCATTTGCATATCAAAAGGGAACGGGTGATTTTTGGCAGCTGTCTCCAGTTACCAGTCCCTGTATTATATACTGCCAGTGTCTAAACGATAAAATATTGCTCATTGTACCAGAATACTGGTACTCTTTATCACAGACACGTAATCGAGGTATGTGACCCTGACGTTACACACTGCCAATCTATATCTGGTGATTTTGACCTGCATCCTGACCTCATCACCTCTTCAATTTGGTGTCAGATGGAGTTTTATTATGCTATTAGTAGATCAACCACCCCCACCCCTACCTCCGCCTTCTCTTCTTATCATTTGAAATACAACGAGGGAACAATGCAAATTTAATCCATGTGTGCATCACTGCATGCATGAAGTAGAATGTGTCGGTCGACTTCGTATACACCGTCTGAAATATTTGCTTTATAATGTGTGTAAGCCCTTACTTGCAACCAAAAGAACATCTTATCAAGATATTAACGAGCAATCAATTGCAAAGCCTTTTTTCCACATTAATATTATATCCGTCCGTGACTTTTAGGGCACAAGCTCTAGACTTTCTAGATCGGCACACACACACACATAATATACATACATACATACATATATATATATATATATATATATATATATATATATATATATATATATATATATATATATATATATATATATATTCAAGAGGAAGAGAATATTTTAAGACAATGTGTAGTTTTCCATTCTCCCTTCAAAGATGTGCAGTCTTTATCCATGTTCATAGTGCGAACTACTGTCAGTTGCGGCACGAGGGGGGCGCCAGACGAAGGGGGGAGGGGGGGTGCACCGTAGGGAACTAATTTTTTTTTGCAGCTGTAACGGAGGTTTAGATTGGGAGGGGGTTGACAGAGGTTGGCAACTTACATGAAAACTGTGGCAATGTAGAGGCGCCACCAAAAGAACATTGCCCCGGGCGCCTTGGTAGCGCCACAAAAGAACATTGCCCCCGGGCGCCTCGAACCCTCGCGCCGCCACTGACGACTGCACTGATTTCAAAATAAGCTAGGCAAAAATACTGTGAATATAGATTGGGGAATGGGTTCTCCTGTTTCTAAAGAAGGATCGTTGTTCGTTGGGTTAGCGGTAATCACGAAAACCGTGAAAATTCATGGTTTGAAGTAACTATGAAATTACAGAAAATTGGTACCCCGCCAAAATAAAGCGAATTCACATTTGCTGACGTTGCCATTCATTTTATTGGAAAATTGCAGAGAGGTGAAATGTAACACGACTATTATTACGATTTCGCGGATCCTAACAAAACAAGTTTATATTACAATAAAACAAACAAACAAAAAATTTAAAAAAAAAAATTGAAAGCTGAGACTAATATACAAGGGAATTGGAAACTCTCTACCAAGACCACCAAATAAAATCCGTTCCCTATTTCTATGCAGATGGTTCCCAGTGCACTGTAAGATCAAAAGTTGCATTTGATGAAGGGGGCAGAGAAGCTCATTGATAGTATATATTTTGTAGACCACACTGCTCCTATATTTCACCATTAAAGCTGCAATGATTGAATTGTTTCAAAATTTAGTGATGGTTGAAATCTACACATTCTCTTTGACTCGAATGAATTAGTCCTTTCAAACATTTTCTGTAAAATTATTATCAAATATATGAGTTTCCAGCCGACTTATTCTCACGGAATTGTAAGATTTCTCAATTATTTCAGTAAATACGGGTATTTATGAATATGCCTATCGTCTATCAGAGTGGTGGGAAACACTGACAACAACCAGGGCTATTTATGTCAATAAAGACAATTTAAACTATATATTTTTTTTAATGATCGTTTTAATGTATGATTTCGTATTGATGCATATATATGAAAGTAGATAGTTCAAGTAAAAACAGACAACACATTCACAGGTCCCTGCCTCATTAACACTAATCTGCCTTAATAATAATACAGCGTGCATGGTTAGCACTAAACAAGAGTCCCTCAAACGGGCTTACGCTCTACTGGCTGAAAAGAATTTCCAGAAATTCAAGATAAGACCATTTGTTCTTTTCAAATGCGGAGTGTTGAAACCATCTTTGATATTCTTTAGCGATAACAAGATTTTCAAATTAGCTGCTGTGGTGCACATATTGGATGTAAACGTGGCACAAGTTTCATTTTGGACCAATAAGACATGATAAAAAGGCTTTTTATTGGAAACCCAATGTTGATGTGACTTTCCGTTTTGGAGAAGCAACGATAAGAAGAATTTCAAGATGGATGCCATGGTGGCTGTATTGATGTCAGATTGGCACCATTTATATTTAGTAGCAACTAGACACCATAATAATCTTTTGGTTAAAGCACAATGTCGATATGACCAGCCATCTATGAGAAGTTGTGATAACAAGATTTTCAAGATGACCATTGTGGCAATCATATTAGAAGCCGGCTCGGCACCATTTTCATTTAGGACCAACTAGGCATCATACAAAGTATTTCAGTGAAAATCCCATGCTGATATGACCATTCATCCTGGAGAAATAGTGATAACAGGATTTTCAAGATGGCCACTGTGGCAGGCATATTGAATGTCTGAATGGCACCATTAGGACCAACTAGACATAATAAGAAGTTATTCAGTAAAAAAACCCATGTTGATACCACCATCCATTGAGGAGTAGTGATAACAATAGTTTCATGATGGCCGTTGTTGTTGCCATATTACACATCAGATCGATGCGATTTTCATTTTGGACCAACTATGCATCATTCGAAATCTTCTGGTGAAAACCCCTTGGTAATATTACTTTTCATTCAGGAGGATTAGAAAAAACAAGATTTTCAAGATGGCCACTGTGGCGACTATATTGGACGTCAGATCGTCATCATTTTCATTTAGAATCAACTAGACACCATAAGAAGTCTTCTGGTGAAAACCCCATGTCAATATCACTTTCAGTTCATGGGGAGTAGCGATAACGAGATTTTCAAGATGGCCGCTGTGGCGGCCATATTGGATGTCCGAGCAGCACCATTTTCATTTAGGACTAGCTAGACTATGGGATGAATGTGTGTGTAAAGGTTCGTGGCAATCCTCCGATTAGTTTATGCTGAGTAGCGATAACAAACTTGTGCTAACGGACGGACGGACTAACTGCGGACGCCGGACAACAGAGAACAGACCATCCCATAAGCTCTTCTGGTCTGTGACCAGTAGAGCTAAAAATTGTGAAAGGTTCTATTTATGGAAATGAAAGAAATTTATGTGAATTTCAAGAAGAAATATACAAAAGTACAGACATTGCAGCTTTAACATAAGAAATAAAGGCATCCGTTGATTGGTAAAAGACGTGAGAGTGTAATTGAAAAGAAATGAGAAGCAAAAGATCAATTCTGAATTTACATAGAAATTTTCATGTTGATTTTTTATAAACCACTTTACAAACTTTGTATGACAGATACATGTACACAATTTATATTTATATACTCTCCGTACATTGAAAAATGCATTGCTACTAATTTTAGCTCGATAATTTATTTAATTTTTACCCATTTTGATACTTTAAAATTGAAAACCAAAGTTAAGTTAAAAGTAGCAAAAAGAGATCTTTTCACTGACATTATCTTTGTCACTATCTATCATAAAATTACAAAAAATATATCAGAATGGAGGGGAAAAGTTGATGTTTCTTTTGTTACTTGTATTAGCAATGAACAAGCGATATCTGGCAGATCTCTGGAGAGTAAAATCTCTGCGATATATAATGTACCTGTATAATATAATCTAGCTCACCCTAGGCTATATATTGTCCCTGTGTGATACACTAGCTATCCCTATGCTATACACTGTCCCTGTTCCAAATACTGTCCATGTGTTATATACTCGCTGTCCCTGTGCTATATACTCTCCATGTGTTATATACTAGCTGTCCCTATGCTATATACTGTCCATGTGTTATATCCTAGCTGTCCCTGTGCTATATACTGTCACTGTTGATAACGAATAGTGTCCTGAAAAATATCACTTGCAAGCAGTAACAAATATGTTCAGCAAAGTGGGACATCTAGGACCTTGCATTTACTGTCCTACAGTCTGTAACAACGTGTTTATTGCCCTTAGGTGCTGTAACAGAAGTGGTCATGATTTATTTGGCATTTACTGCACAATCTGTTTCTATTCCGAGTGTTACAACCTTTACAGTCAAGGTAATGTTACCTGACTTGAAAATATGGCCACTCGACTCAGAAAACAGTCCCTATCGTTTTATGAGCTTCTAGATTTAGGTCTTTGAATATTGTGTCATTGCCCGTTGCCAGGTAGAAAAAAGTGCATATCTAAGCAGTTTAGGCTTTCTTTATTTTTACTTTACAGCTATGAGTCATGTGTTGTTTATTCAGATGTCCACTAGCTGGGCTCTTTTTGATTTATTAAGTAATAGCTTATCGGGTGCTAAGTTTGTCTGGCCGTGAAGCAGCCTTGTTGAATGAAGGTATGTCACCTTGCCATTTTCTATTATTCATAACATACGGGCAACACCGGGCTAGACTGTCGTTTCCCGCAAGTGAAACTATTTTATTTATTTGGGTCCTTACCATTCAGTCTGTTAAAATTATCAAATTCCGTCATCAAAGAATTCTCAAAATTAATCTTGGAAAATCTTGGGAATAAATTTCAATACCATCTGAGCTGCTGCGGCTCCCTAATGAGAATATCAAGAGTTTAAGAAAAGTGCACAGACAAACAGAGAGACAGATATAATTGTACAATGGTTTATCAAATTAAAAAAACAAAAACGCATCATATCAACTCCGATTCCTTATATCTTCTCTTATAAAAAATCTTCTTCAGAAATGTCGATATTTTCAGCAACTCCACACAAATATAATTTTAAATAATAAGTCAATCTCTTTTACGTGCTTGGCATTACGATAATTGATAAAACACAAATATACTTCATCAGGGAGATAATCAAAGTATGGCAATAACTATAGTGCCAAAGATTTTTTTCCGGAATTCTTAAAGATGGCACTACAGGTAGTACTTGATACAACGAACGTGACAATTTATAATTATAAAATATGTATGTCAGAGAAATGCTTGATTAACCAATTTAATTTAAAATTTAAAAAAACTCCAACAGAATGAATATTGGTGTTTGGATAAGAGAAACCAGATATGCTAGCCAATGAGGACTCTTGGCACTTTAAGGATTTTGGGAATTACATCCATTAGCTTGGTAACGAATAAGTGTGAATAATCTGGCAAGTGAAGTTACTTTACGTTTAGATGGAAAGTTCTTTGTAGAGAAGTGTGCGTAATTATTTCACTAGTTTAATCTTTTCCCAAATATGTTTCTTTTACAATCCAATAAAGTTACATGTATTTGTATCTTAAAAATGTATTTTATACTAGTTTTCCTGGTTCATAATAATTAAGGAGAATTTCTCCATAGTAATGGATGCATATGACTGCCGTTTATATTTCTTCAAAAGTTTTAAGATGGTCAGGCGGTAAAAAAAAGAAGAAAAAAAAACAGAAAGAGAGAGAAGAGCTCGAACTTGCATCTCGAAACATTTTGAGTTGGGGAGGGGGAAATCTATTGAGGTGGGGAGGGAGAACTATATTGAGGTGGGGAGGGGGAAATCTATTGAGGTGGGGAGGGACAAAATATATTGAGGTGGGGAGGGGGAAATATATTGAGTTGGGGAGGAGATTCCCTTATGTCGCGAGAACAACATACTATATGACATAAAGTTTATAGGGTATTTTCAGTTTATTGACCTATTCTTCGGCATTATTTGTGCTATCATGCAATGATAATGAGGTTTGGAAAAAATAGGTAAATCATCTCCTATAAATACTCGCAAACAAAAAAAGGAAACGTTATGGAACCTTATGGTTTTCGACAAATAAATCACTCATAAAATCGACGAGTTACTGAGTCTCCAAACTTGCTCATAAAATCGACGGGTTACCGATTTTCCAAACTTACTCGTTATCAGACTATACCTATAATGCCACATCTGGTAACAGAAGATAACATATGAACATCAGAGAATTATGGAAAAACTCATTTCAGTTACTACTTTGCTTCCTTTTATCACCAGAATACATAACTCAGCTCTCAAAAGATCGTTAATGTATACAATTTATGATAGTCTATGTCATCAATTTAATAAAAGAAAAACATAAAATATCAGCAGTAGCTATTACACCTCTTTTCTGTACGAGAAAACGATTCTGATTACATTTTTCGACTGTCTATGTCTAAGGATAGGTGTTTAATCATTCTTCTAGGTGTAAATCTACCATATCCGCCCCACCCACCATTCTATAAAATAATTTCACTTGTTTAATATCTTTTTTGATGCATTTAAATTTGTAATTTTCAATCGTAAATTCTAATAAATAGTGTAGCCATCTTTTAAATCCGATATATTTTTTAAAGAATAGCTTAAGATCTGCAGGTTACGGGAATATTGACGATCATTGGATAGGGTTTGACCCAAAGCCTACCTGTTTATATGCCACGTATGTACAAAAATATGCGAATTCATATTTCTGAGTGGAAGAGAGGGTAATTACACCAAGTTATCGCTGCTTAAACGGTGACTGATTCAGTATTATATATATATATATATATATATATATATATATATATATATATACATACATATATGTTGATTGAGGATGTTGTTGAAGTGTTCTGCCCACCTTTGAAGTATCTTTTCTTTGTCAGTGAGCAGCGTGGCGCTGTCAGCACCCAGTATTGGAGATGTTCCTAATGACTGTGGCCCGCAGATTGTCTTCAAAGCATCATAGAAGTTCTTCATGTCATTCCTGTCTGCGTATGAATTAATCTCATCTGCCTTATTGCTCAGCCATGAATCTTGCAACTCTCTGAGTTTGCATTGGACATTCCTCTTGATGATGTTGAATGTTGCCTTCTTAGATCTATCAGTGAGGAGGCAATTGATCGACTGCCCCAAGTGAAAATCAACATATCATTTGCTGATCCTCCAGAGCTGACTGAAACTGTGAAAGCAATCGACCTGCTGTCAAATGGCAAAGAACCTGGAGCAGATGCTATACCAGCAGAAGTCTACAAAGCCGGAGGCTCGCACATGGCACAGAAACTGACTGAATTCTTCCAGTCAATGTGGACTCAAGGAACTATACCCCAGGAGTATAACGATGCATCCATCGTCCACTTGTACAAGCGGAAAGGCAACAGACAATCCTGCGACAACCATCGGGGCATTTCCTTGCTGTCAATAGCCGGCAAAATCCTTGCCAGAATTCTGATGAATCGCCTTGTGCATCACATAGATCAAGGGCTCCTGCCAGAGAGTCAGTGTGGCTTCAGGGAAGGACGAAGAACCACAGAAATGGTGTTTGCAGTTCGTCAACTCCATGAGAAATACTAGGAATAGAACTCCAACCTGTACAAGACATTCATCGACCTGACAAAAGCCATTGACATAGTCAGCCGTGGAGGCCTTTGGAAGATCATGACAAGGCCTCTGGAAGATCATGGCAAAATGTGGTTGCCCAGAGAAAGTCATCGTGATGGTTCGGCAATTCCATGATGGCATGCTCACTCGTGTTGTGATCACGGTGAGTCATCTGAACCATTCCAAGTCACCAATGGAGTCAAGCAAGGCTGTGTTTTGACCCCAACACTCTTCAGTATGATGTTCCCAACCATGCTTACTGATACCTTCTGAGAGTAACACACTGGGATCGACATGAGATACCGGACTGACGGCAAGCTGTTCAATCAGAGAAGACTACAGGCAAAGACGAAGTTGCAGGAAATGACTGTTGTTAGTGATCTATGTATTGCTGACGACTGTTCCCTGAATGCCAAATCTGAGTCTGACATGCAACACAGTATGGATCATTTTTCTTCAGCTTGTGACAATTTCGGTCTCATAATCAGTATCAAGAAGACAGAGGTGATGCATCAACTTGCACCAGGAAAGATTTACGTAGAGCCTACCATCACAGTAAATGGCCAAAACCTCATGGCAGTGGACAAGTTCACCTATCTCGGCAGCACATTGTCACGCGCAGTCCATATCGATGATGAAACCAACGTCAGAATTGCAAAAGCAAGTGTGGCCTTTGGCAGACTACGTGCAAATATGCGTGAACGCAAAGGCATCAGTATACAAACAAAACGTAAGGTCTACAAAGCTATGGCGTTGCCGACCCTGCTGTATGTTTGCGAAGCCTGGACGGTGTAAAGACGCCATGCCAAGAAGCTGAACCAGTTTCACATGGGCTGCCTGAGGAAATTGATGAGGATAATATGGCATGACAGGGTTTCAGACACTGAGGTTCTCACACGAGCAGACATTCCAAGCATCAACAATGTGTTGACGAAATCACAGTTGAGATGGGCGGGCCACGTCACCAGGATGTCAGAAGAGCGACTACCAAAGATCTTCTACGGCGAGCTGAAGGAGGGAAAGCGATCTCAGGGTGGTCAGAAGAAGCGCTGCAAAGATTCCCTCAAGTCCTCCTCGAAAAACTTCAACATTGACCCCGAGTCTTGGGAAGATAACACTCAGGATCGCACCACCTGACGGAGTCTCATCCATATTGGAGCTACAGTCTTTGAACGCAGGAGAACTGCAGAGGCAGTGCAGAAGCGTGAGCAGTGTAAATCTCAGAATTGCAGATCGTCCTCTATTGATCAAGCAAATCCAAGCGGCATTTCCTGTGAAGTGTGCCACAGACAGTTCAGAACTCAAATTGGCGTGATCAGCCAATCATGTACTCATAGAAACCAAATCAGTTAGTGAAGTCATGGTCATCTTCGAACTTGTAGGATGCACATGAAAGGAATGTACACACCCAAAATATCTTGGTCGTATAATAAGCTGAAATCATATGATACTGATCGAGGCATTATATTAAAGGGTGGGTTAGCGGAAGGGACAACAAATACACAAGGCGTCCAAAACATCTAATCAGAATTAATGCTATCTTTGACCATAACCGCTTTGCTCTCTTGTGAAACTTGTCTGAAAATGTGAGTTAATTATGACGTAAAAATTCAAGGTCTAGTTTTCAGAATGTAGCCCTGATATTGAGATAACAATTATTACAATATTACTACTACTACAACAACTAATAATAATAATAATAATAATAATAATAGTAATAATAATAATAATCATCATAACAAGAGTCCCTTGAAGGGACTGACGCTCTGGGCGAAATTATTTTCCAGGAATTCAAGATAAAACCATTTCTTCCTTTTAACTGTCGAGTGTTGAAACCATATCTGATATTATTCAGCGATAACAAGATTTTCAAATTAGCTGCTGTGGTGCACATATTGGATGTCTTGGCACCATTTTAATTTACATCATTAGAAGTCTCTGGTGAAAACCCCATGTCATAATGACCATCCATTCAGGGGGAGTAGTGACAGGATTTTTAAGACAGTCGTCGTGGCAGCCATATTGGATGTACGACTGGCACCATTTTCATTTAGGACCAACCAGGTATCATAAGAAGTCTATTGGTGGAAACACCATGTTGATATAGCCATCCATTTGGGCAGGAGTATAGATAAGATTATTTTCAAGATATGACTTTCCATTCAGGAGCAGTAGCAGTAACAAAATATTGAAGACGGCTGCTGTGGTGGCCATATTGGATGTCACATCGGCACCATTTTCATTTAAGGCCGACTGGACATCATAAGAGGTCTTCTGGTGAAAACCCCATCTCAATATGACTTTCTGTTCAAGTAGAGGAATGTGATAACACGATTTTTAAGATGCTGTCATGGCGCCATATTCGATATCAGATCGATACCATTTTTATTTAAGACCAGCTAGACATCATAAGAAGTCTTTTAGTGAAACCCCCATGTTGATATGACCATCCATTCAGAAGAAGCAGCTATAACAAAATTTTCAAGATGGCTGCCATGTCAGCCAAATTGGACGTCAGATCGGAACTGTTTTCATTTACAACCAACTAGACATAATAAGAAGACTTTTAGTGAAAATCCGATGTTGATATGACCATCAATTCAGAAGTAGCGAGAACAAGATTTTCAAGATGGCGAATGTGGTGGCCATACTGGATGTCCGAGCACCACTGTTTTCATTTGGTACCAACTAGACCACGGGATGAATGTGTGTGCAAAGAGTCATGGCAATCCACCAAGTAGTTTAGGAGGAGTACCGATAACACACTTGTGTTAACGGACGGACGGACGACGGACAACTGAACATCCAATAATAATAATAATAATAATAATAATAATAATAATAATAATAATTATTATTATTATTATTATTATTATTATTATTATTATTATTATTATTAATACTTATTTTGAATACATACACGATTGCATTATACATGACATGCAATTCTTCGTCGGTACGCCTTGGGAATCGAATCTTTGATCACAGAGGTTCAAAGCGAGTAATACTAACCGGATCGTTACAAGGGACTTGATATAGCATATCATGTTCTACCGGTTTTTGTATTAGTTCTGTCAACATGCCTTATTGCAGTATAAAATCTACCCTTGTAACCTTTTTATAGGGACTTTGAGCCAAAAGATGCTGATACTAAGCCAGTAGTCGAAAAACTATACTGAACTAAATCTCACGACCCTGCAGGTTTAAACCATACTCAGAATCTTCCAACAGTAGTGAAACTATTATATTTTGTAGAGCAATTAATTTCTTCTTGATTCCGAAATTTTGGTAAGCTTACCTTTCTTCGCGATGTGTCTTATTGCCGTGTAACAAATTTGTGAACTTTCGACCTTTCCTATCTTTCAAATGTATCCCCTTATGATGAACTAGTTTAATGACATAAATTCTGAATATTGCTAAGCGCTCTATGGAAACATCTGGAGAATCACCAATAATAATTGATTACGTTGTTTATGCATCAAATACTGAAGCCAAAGGTACGATTCACAAGGGAATATAGTGTTATATCTTTCTATAATTACATAAGTCAATACTAACGGCTGCTGTAAGGTCGCTAGCAGACAATATTTGTGTGGAGAACCAAGAACATTCGAGCAAATTTGTCCTTTCTTACAAGGCATACTGAGACGAATTCAGCAGAAACATTATTAATGCAGACACAGAACAGAACACCTGCTTTCTGCTATTGAATGGAGGAATGTGTTTTAACATTTTCCTGAGATTCAGCTATTTCACTTCAGTTATCAAACATATATATATATAACCATTAAAACATACATATAAGGATTAATCAAATCTTTCAGATGTCTTCCAGTATGGCTGCCAAAGAAATCTGAAACAGATATTTTTACCTTTCCACTTTCGTCATTCTGTTCGGTACGCGTTCGTTACTTCAAGACCCTGAGCATATCACAGGAGATGTGAATTATGTCATTTTACTTAATTTCTTTTTAAGTCAATTATTGTTTGTACGAAAGATAGAGTCCTCATGCTTGCGGATAACGGGTAAAAACGTCCGATAACGCGTCCTCTCACTCGAGGTCATGATGTCAAATATGATACCTAATACAGCAGAAGGTCAGCTAGACTTCGTCGCATACCCGGCCTAATTGATATCAATGATGCAGGTGACAATTCAAATTCTGGTAATTATCCCTACTAAAGAGAAAATGAGCTTATAACGCATAATTCAGAGCTGTGACTTTGAAAGATATTCGCAGTTTAAATGGATATACACTTTTGTTTCTAACTCGGACAATAGTCAGTGTTGCTGAAACCGATGTGCATCATATGGATTTTCTATTCAAGTAACTAAAAGGCGGTAATTTTGTTATGTCTTCACCACCACCACCCTTGCGTTGTAAACGATTGTATGTTTAAAATAATGTTCCAAAGTATTGCCAGCTCAAAGCCAGGCTTGCTCTTCAATCGGAAAAACCTCTGTAAATTGAGATTTCCTAATCGAAACGGTGTGATACCATATAGACCTGTTTGTCACCTTGGAGCAAAACAATCCAAATGGCTAGCAAAGCGAAGGTAAATTGACTCTTCGGGCGTCTTTGAGAGAAACACTTCTTGACACGCGAACAATGTTCTCGTGGTTTTTCTCACCCTAACGCGAAGAACATCGTTCTCGTGCTGAGAACTCACACCACATCTGAAGCGGGAGTGAAGGATTTACAGCACTAATTATTTGGAAAAATGGGAACCAGTATAGAAATGGGTGAAGATAAAATAGAGTATATATGGGTTTGGCTGGCCATAATTGGTTGAAAATGAAAAGTAAAATTTTACTAAAAAGAAACTTTTCAGAGCCTATCCTATTTGTAATTGAAAAAATCGAGACAATGTTGTATTGATGACATTTCAGTCCTTTTAAGACTTGACTATTGAACACTAATTACTGAAATTAGCACCGGATTCTTTTTGGTGCAGAATTGAAAACACACGTTTCAAACACATGTAGATAAAAAAAACATGTAGCGGCTCATACGATGTTCTCAACACAGACGCTTGCATCAAGGATGGGTCTATACTGAGAAATATGGGTTTGATCTTGAGCACTTAGAAATTTAAAGATACTGACTTTTTAATATCATGGTGTTTCCAGAGGCTTACTATGGGAGTTGAATTAGTACCGTGAGGCCTGGCTTAGGGCGTTTTCTGCCGCGAACATCCACAAAGCTTCTGAGCACGTGTTCTTGGCATTTGGGAGAAATCCCCAAACGGTTTCGATGATAACTCTAATTGAAGCAGGGTCAAGTTATTCATGCTAAAATAAAAAAAGAGTCCTTAGCTTACAAAGATGAAGTAAGAAACGATCCACGGACGGCGCACGACTGACCATCGTGTAAACCTGACTAATCTTAAGATCAGCAGAGCAAACTATTTCTAATAAGGCAAAAAAAAAAAAAAACAACAACAACAACAAAATATAATTTAATTTGTTTCCATCGAAAATTTTGATCCACGTGTTAAAAAACCGCCCTCCCCGCCCCCTCCCTCCAAACAGTTAACTTTTCTTCATGTGATGTTTATAACAATCTTCCTTCTGCAGCTGACGATTTATACTTGAATCAGTCACGAAAACTAATGGTAACAATCCTGAACATGTTTCCAACCGTCGCAGAAATTAGAATGTGGTTTACTTGTCAAAATTTGACTTTGAAGCCTTTTCCGATCAATTTGACATACATTGTCCTGATCATTATTTTGTTATGACAATTAAATATGTTGAAACTGAGACGTTAACGGATGATACAAATTTATTCTCCCATTGGAACGCAAAAAAGTGGCAAAACAGTTATTCAATACAAATGATAAATACCTCAACACGAGACAAAAAAGGTTTTCGGAAGTCTTTTTTCTAAAGTTTTTAAACTGAAATGTATGTAATTTGTTAAAAGTCATTGCATTAAAAATACAAAAGAAAACAAAAAAAATATGTTCGAAAATATGTCAGATATGAACAGACACACACAAACACAGTCACACTGTTTTGACCTGACTTTTGAAAGAAATATTTGGATCCAAACGAGGATAAAAAAGAAGCTTACAAATTTCCGGATTTCCTTCAGATGCCCAACTTATGCATTGACTCAAGCTAGGTGTCGCAGTGGGTATGTTCCCTTTATCTCCAGCAAAATGAACTATTATTCCGACACAAACTACACTAAGGACCCCTGTAACGGCCAAAGCTAATCCCATAGCCGTGCTGATGTAGCATCCTCGTTTTCCTTCAGGTAAGCATTGGCACACCATTTTGAACAGAAATCCTTACGGGGCCAAGAAAACCTCTTATGGCACTGGCAAAAAGTGAAATCCGAGCAATGGAGAAAAGAGAGGTCCTTGTCTTAAGAGACGGGTTTCTGGAATCGGGTGATTAGCTACTTACTTACTTAGAATTAGACTCGTGTCAGGTGATGCGCTGCCCGTATTATATATACCGGCTATCGAATAACCAATCGCATGGTCTTCTGGGTAGCGCTGAGGAGCCTTTAATAGTCTTCTTGGACGATACTCGTGTTTACCAACCTGTTAAAGAGATGAGAAATAGTACCGTAGATATTGCGACTCCGGTTGGTGATTTATGCTTTAGTTGTAAAACAGTTTTACAAAATATACAAATAATGAAGACAACTATCTTGACGTTTCTCACCGCACTTTCTGTTCGGGATAAAGTTTGTATATTTATCCCCTTCCGCGAAATTTAAGAAAAAAACAGAATTAAAATAAAACGTCTAGAGAGAGAGAGAAAAAGATAACTTAAAACTCTACATTCCACAGTGTCACGATTAAGCAAATATAATTTATTTTGTCACATTTTCTCCATGCACTTTTGATTTAAAGAAATGGAGGGTATGGGAATTTGGTATATCCAACGAACGATTCCATTGATGAATGGTGAAATCCGGTTGGTGATGGACCATCTGCATTCACTATAATAGGTATTATTCTAAACCCACATAATCTTTTAACATTTTAAGGGAATCTAACACGAAAAATTAATAAATAAATATTATTCACCTCTGTGGAGTCTTTTGTAGTTTTTGATCGCTGATGATTAGGTTCACGATTTTTCAAATTTTAGTGTTAAATCGAAATTGGAATACGGCGTATTTTCGAATGGCGTTTATATATATATATATATATATATATATATATATATATATATATATATATATATATATATATATGAGTGTGTGTGTGTGTGTGTCCTATGAAAAGTATTTATCACTATTATTTAACCAGAGACCAGTGTTAACTCCCAGCTTTACTTTTCTGAAAATTCAGTGATAACCATGTCATGAAAACAGCAAAGTCCGTCTGAAAAAAACCCTTGCACTAAATATCCATGTATCACAGAAAAGCAAAAAACTCATTAAAACAGGATAGTCAGGCTTTGTTTTCTCGTATTATGTTTGTTAAAATGCTAACATACGCTGTAGGTTTACACCCACATATATTCTATACTAGCATTGCCGAATGGAACGCCAGAGCTGTCTTCAGATGAAAATTTTAATTATATTATGTACAAACCTCTTTATATGATGTACTTTAGTCCTTATATTATGTTCAAACCTCTTTATATGATGAGCTTTTGTCCTTACATTATGTGCAAACCTCTTTATATGATGTACTTTTGTCCTTATATCATGTACAAACCTCTTTATATGATGAGCTTTTGTCCTTATATCATGCACACACATCTTTATAGGATGTACTTTAGTCCTTATATTATGTTCAAACCTCTTTATATGATGAGCTTTTGTCCTTATATCATGCACACACATCTTTATATGATGTACTTTAGTCCTTATATTATGTTCAAACCTCTTTATATGATGAGCTTTTGTCCGTACATTATGTAAAAACCTATTTATATGATGTACTTTTGTCCTTATATTATGTGCAAATTTCTTTATATATGGTGCTAATATATTTATATCATGTAGTAAAACGGAAAACTTTATATTCGGTCTAAACTTCGTTATATTCGGTGCAAACTTCTTTATGATGATGAGCAAAGACGGAACTTTCGCAGGCACGCGAAGGGGCCCAAGGGGGATATATTGTCTCACTACACCGGTTAATTTTCGTAGTGACTACAGTGAGATAAAATGGCGGACTCTATGTCTAATGTTCTCAAACAAGTGAATTTAGATTCTTACTTTGCGATCTTTGAAGAACAGAAAATCTCGCCTGATATTGTGTGCAATCTATCATTGTATGACTGTCAATGCTTGGGCTTGGTCAATAGGTCTGACATCATAAGACTTCGCATAGAATGCGTAAAATACGGAAGTTGTCAACTCGATTTGGTCAGCAATCATGCTGCCCGCCATGAATTTCACATCCTAAAAATTACTATTGAAGCGCTTCTCGAGACAGAATTTACAGTTTTGGATATCAGTAACCCACTGTCTGTTTTAGAACGTCCTATATATTAAAGAATGAGACAATACAACCTCAGTAAATTTGAATTCTCGGATGTCAATGATGGAACACTCGACTTTTCAGTTAATGAAATAATAAGAGAGTTCCCACATTGGGGTAAAACAATGATAAGACAAATCCTGTTCCGTAGAAAGATCAAGGTTTGTTTTATTTATTTAATGATTACATTTTGATGACAGTTAGAACAGCCACTGGCACATGGGTACTGGATAGTAAACCATTTCATATATTTAATATTTAAATTTAATTAGACATAAAGTTGTTTATTTCCATAAATGAAAAAGAAGGAATTTACAAAGGACTTTTCTTACCTGGCCTTGAAAAGTCAAGACACTTAGTATGATAGTAATTTCGTACCCAAAGAAACTAAAGTATTTTTGATAACATAAATTATGTAATGCTAACTTAAAGGTATCCACTACATTTTAGTAAAGCTAATAGTGGTAACTGAATTGCAATTCGGCTGTTGGTCATGTACTGATTCTCTAAAAAGGTTATTCACATGGCATACTGACAAGGAAAGTCGATTCACATGGTTAGCGTTTTCAGCTTATGTGGTCTTTTTTAGAACCAATGATTTAGTTACTGAATTTAATTATTATTTTGCGAGAAAAGTTGTTTGCAGATTAAAATGCACGGCCACCATGGAATACTTTTTCAGATTAGGTATATAGCCTCCGTGTAAATTGTCTCGACATACTAATACATTATAGTTGAAATTAATAATCAAATCTGAATATTTTCTAATATCATTTTTTGTCTCTCTCTCTCTCTCTCTATATATATATATATATACATATATATATATATATATACATATATATATATATATATATATATATTTATCTCTCTCTCTTACACACACACACACACACACACACACACACACACACACACACACAGCACAGCACAGCACAGCACAGCACAACATACATTGCTTAATTGTTGGACCGAATAAAAATAGATGACTGTTATTAAAAGGTATTTTTCCTCGTGTAAAAAAAATCTCGGACTGAAAGTCTCATTTTCAAATATATGAATGTTATAATTTAAACAAAATTTAATATAAAGAAAATGGTTGATTATAAAAGATTTTTTCGGTAAATTTAATGCATCATTGATAAGAAGATATTGAAGGTTTCTCTTGTCAATTATAACCTAAAATTGTTCAACATTATAAACTTGTTTGGTATATTTTCATTGAAAAGTCTGTCGGTCTGTCGTTGTAAAAGTACTTTCAGAATTATATATTAAGAAATGCGTAAACAGACATATAGTGCACAGTATTTAAACAGGATGAAAATACACCAATAGTGTCAGTCCTGTATATAAAAGGCACCTATTTAATAAAGAAATTTAGGTCCTGCCTTTTTACAGTCCTTCTTACACCTATTTGACTGTACCATTTTAGTTTAGATTATGTGTCTCACACATCATGGTGGACAAGCTTGGTTACTGCAGAATATATGACCTTATGTCATACTGTTGGATGGATAAATTCCACCCAATTTCAGAAGTAGGTGTTTGGGATTAGCCTGATAGTTTCAGACAGCACTTTGCGATCCCCTTGGGGATCCCTTTCACTTAAACACATAAAGACTTTTCCTATCTTTTTAAGATCTAAGGACCCATACTTCATTAAATTGAGAACATTAGTTGAAAAAGGGCCACTTTGGAACTTAGTTATAAAAAATTATTCTTCAGCAATATACCAGTCTTATAATATTGATCATTTATTCTAAATCATTGTATTTAATCTTTGATGAAGTCTGCTTTGATTTGAAGATGATTGATACATTTTTGCTTTCTAACTAAGTCACAAACGGCTGAGCTCTGGTGAAAATCATTAGGGTATAACAGCTGAAAAAATTCTCGAGATGATGAGCATAACATCTACAAAGTATTGTAAAAACTATTAGACTAGTTTGCACTCAAACGGTAGTCATACACTGTGTGTGATGTTGGTATCTATAGCTTTAAATACAAAAAGGACCATAACTATCTTGTTGGAGTATAATGGGTGATCAGAAAGAACCATAACTCTGTTGAACAGCAATGGAGTATAATGGGTAATCAGAAAGAACCATAACTCTGTTGAACAGCAATGGAGTATAATGGGTGATCAGAAAGAACCATAACTCTGTTGAACAGCAATGGAGTATAATGGGTGATCAGAAAGAACCATAACTCTGTTTAACAGCAATGGAGTATAATGGGTAATCAGAAAGAACCATAACTCTGTTGAACAGCAATGGAGTATAATGGGTGATCAGAAAGAACCATCTTTAGATGACGACCAGGTTGCACTACTCAGCTCATGGGCATTAAATTCCTTTTCTCTAGTTGGCTGGACAACCGGAATACCAAGTAGAGCAACCAAGTGATTTAGTCAAAGCCCAACTGGGCAACCAGTTTGGGGTGATGATTCATCTGAATATCAATTATCTGTATTCTTGAAAATCAAAGAAAATGATAGGGTTTTCTAACATACAAGTTTTAAAGTAAAACTTTTGGATTGTATCATGGATGATTTTTTCTTGGGCAACTGGTTGATACTGTCGAGCAATCAGATATTTCAGGTCTGAATGTCTGTTCGGCTATGAACTTTTTCCACCTATGCAGACATGGATGCATGGGTTTATAGACTGATAGACACGTTTCTTTTATCATAAACTCTGCAGGCAGCGAAAAAATGTAAGAAATACTTTTAAAGGCAATTTAATATGTGGCAGGTTTAAACTGTACTTTTCATAAGACATACATTAATTTGCTTTAAATATTATTCCCAAAGCATTGCTAAAATCATAAAATCACAACTAAAATAAAGTTAATTGCTGGTTGAGTTCCTATTGTATTGATGTTTCGTATGAATTTATGCAGTCGCAATGCTTATGCATTACTACAGAGGCTTTTGCAACAGTGTTTTCCCATATGCAAGTGTGGTATGCAATGTAGTTTCAAACTGTCTTTTTTGTATGATGTGGGGTCAATATAATTAACTATCTCGACCACAGTTACTACATAAATGATCTAAAAATTAATATTTTTATTTAATTTTCTAATAGCATAGAAACAACTTTAAAAATAAGTGTCATCGGTCTGGTTCAGTGGCATGTGCCATTTGAATGGGGTTGCACTCATTAATCTTTTGTGGTCAAAGTTCACCATGGTATCTCCTCCAGAAAAGAAAGCATTGTTATGATATCCAAAATATACGATTCAGAGGTTGCTTTCTCTGCACATTTCTTGCATAAAAGAGTGGACGACCTAAACATCAGATTAAATTGAATGAATCTATTTATACATTACATTATTGCAATTTAAATTGATATCTTTATTAAATGTTCAATTGAAATATTTATATTTAAAAAACCCCACAGTCCTCTAATAAGACGTTGCTTAAAATTCAAATTTATACCAAAATACCAACAATATGATTAGTTATTGGCAATGTATCTCATAACACATTGTTGCAACATGTAACATATTTAAAGAAATATCACCCACTGTCCTTTCTTTCATTAGTCCCACTATCTTTGTCAATAGTGTTGGTATACCCAACGTGTACATTGTATCTCTTTCAAACAGATACCAAGATCTCAACTTTGAGACTGTTTACATCGTTTGGATGAAACTGGCATCCAAAACAGAAGTTGAAGACGACTGCATCGTAGAGTGTATAACGTAGCTGGACCTAATCATTTACGGCATGTGGGCATGAATCATAAGTTGATAAGATGGCATATTGTCATTATTGCAGGCATTGATAGTTTCAGTCGCTTCATCACCTTCCTTGGATGCACAAAGCTGAAACTGTGTTGAACTGTTTTTAAGAGCTGTGCAGGAGTTTGGAGTACAGTTAAGGGTCAGGTCTGACAAAAGCATGGAAAATAGTAAATTAGCTGACTTCATGATTAGACCCCGTGGGCCAAATCGTGGTAGTATGATTACATACAAAAGTACACATAATCAGTGCATTGAGCGTTAATGGAGAGATGTATATGAAGGGGTTCTAAGTTATTATTATGATCTCTTCTATTTCATGGAAGATTAAGAGATCTTGGATATCATGAATGATGTACACATTTTCGCTCTGCATCATGTGTTCCTTTAAAAAATGAACTAGAAGCTGAATATTTGGCGAAATGCATTGGAAAGGCATAAAATACGCATAGTCAAATCATCTCCTATAAGGTATTATATGGCAGGTCTCATGAATAATCCAACTGACAGTCCACTGGCAGATGTCGCAAATTATGGTGTTGAAGGCAGCATAAACTTCAATGCTGCGGAATCCTAGACCAATATTTGTACCACAATCAATCGCAATTGAGGACTGATGTCAACAAGACCTGAATTTACAGTGCCTTAACTGGATCTCGTCCAAATATGGGACCGATATTTACATAGAAGCAAAAATGATTATAGAACACTACACCAACGACACCAATGGATCTTCTGTGAACTGAACAAAATTTCAGATCCTGGACCTGTTTTAGTTGTGACAACTTGATGTTAAAAGACAAGAGGAACATGAAACATTAAATGGTAATTTTAATTGAATTGAAACTATATACAAATCTATATGATTTCGAGCTCTGCAGTGTTTAAAACAAGTCTCTCTCTAAGAGGCTAACGTACTACTGGTAAAAAGAATTTCCAGAAATTCAAAATAACACCATTGCGAGTGTTGAAACCATCTCTGATATGCTTCAGCAATAACAACACTATCAAATCAGCTGCTGTGGATGTCACATTGGCACCATTTTCATTTAGAAAAAAACAAGACATTATTTAGGATCAACAAGACATCATAAGAAGTCTTTTGGGGAAACACCATGTTGATATGACTTTCCATTTTGGAGATGTAACAATAACAATATTTTCAAGATGACTGCCATGGTGGCCATATTGGCTATCAGAATGGCACCATTTCAATCTAGGACCAACTAGACATCATAAAAAGTCTTTTGTGAAAGCACAATATCAGTATGATCAGTCATCTAGAAGAAGTAGCCATATCAAGATTATTTTCAAGATGGGCATTGCGGTGGCCATATTGGAAGTCAGGTCAGCACCATTTTCATTTACGACCAGCTACACATACAAGTCTTTCAGTAAAAACCCCACGATGATATGACCATTCATTCAGGAGTAGTGATAAGATTTTCAAGATGGTGACTGTGGTGGCCATATTGTATGTCTGAAAAGCAATATTTCCATTTAGGATAAACTAGAGACATTGTAAGAAGTCCTTCATTGTAAACTCCATGTTGACATGACCATCCATTCACTAGTAGCAATAAAAAGATTTTCAAGATGGCTGATGTGGTGACCATATTAGATGTCGGAGCGGCACCATTTTCATTTAGAACCAACTATATCATGGACTGAATGTGTGTGTAAAGTTTTATGGCAATCCTCCAAATAGTTTAGGAGGAGTAGTGGTAACAAGCGTGCTAACGGACGCACAGACGACGGACAACATCCCATCGCATAAACTCTTCTGGTTTTTAACCAGTAGAATTTAAAAAAGGAAATTATGCATGCACAATAAATCTTTGAACAGAAGTAAGCCATTGCTCTCAATTATTAGTTTGAAATATGTTTGAAAACATGCATCGATAGTATTCATTTACAAGTTTTATTGCATTTCAGAAATAAGATTATATTGAACTTATTTTTTCATGAATATGATATTATATATATATATATATATATATATATATATATATATATATATATATATATATATATATATATATATATATATGAATGACATGGTTCGAAATTAACGGTAGTCTGCTAGCCCGAGGCTGGTAAATTTTCTGTCGGACTAGTGGTTTTCATAATTTTAATAGTTCGATGGCTAGATAATCTAGGTACGTGTCTGACATTGGTTTGTGGGAAGGACTAGTCAAAATTCGTCAGGACAAGTAAGTTTCTCAATCTACTAGTCCTTCTGGCTACAAAGAAATTTATGTTAAATTCTTTCTTTTTTTTCTTCTTTTTTTTTTGTGGTACCTCCCTAGTCCATCCCAGCATATATGACTGGTTAGAAACTTTGGAAAAGACCCCTCTAATCTATATTTAATTAATTAGTTCCTTTATGTCAAATATAAGTTATAATTTAGAGTGAGGTTTCTCTTGTTGAATCGTATTTTCAAAATTTTCTTGTTCTTGGGTTCCAGGTCCGTACTCGCCTCTCTTCAAGTATTGCCTGTCGGTCGGCATTCCTTCCCTTTCTTCCCTAGATTAATTATTGATGTATAGTGACCTTTGCCAGAGGTCTGACTTTTTGAAAGATGACAAGTCTTTTTTTAGTTTTTGAATTTTTTTTTAAAGTGTTGATGTCTTTAGGTTTTTGTGGTTATTAAGTTTTAAGCTAGTATGGATCAAATTTTCTGAGTTTCGATTATTTCTTAAGTTAAATTATTTATATTTATGAGTGCGTGAATGTTCTTACCGGTTACCAGTTTTCTTTGTTAGATATATTAGTTGTTATTATATATTGTTTTTTGGATTATATTGTTAAATAATACATTGTCATAATAGTGATTATTTCATGCATATTATGATTAGTTATGGTTGTATTTGGGTAGGTACTTACTTGTGTTTTCATTAAGTTGTACCTTTCTTTAAAAAAAATCTAGTAGATGAGTTAGTTTTTAATAGATATACTGTTTAGAACGTGTTATTGTATAATATTATTTTGCATATTATTGTAGGTTCATAGTTATATTGATTAGTTACATATGTTATTACATGGTTATATTAAAATATAAAAAAAAAATTTTTTTCTTCATATATATTAAGCTGTTGGTTGTATGTAAGGGTGAGAATGTCTTCATTTCCACTGTTCATCTTTGTCTTTATTTTTTCTTTACTGCTGTTGTTGGTAGTTGTAAGGGTGAGATAGTCTTTCTTTTCCCCTGTTCCATCCTTGTTTGTCTCGGTGAAGCTTCTTCCTCCATGTTATTGAATTCTAGTCTGTAATAATCTGTTACTTCTATTTCCTCCTTTTTTTGGGGCTTTCTTTCTCTTTTGTGTTTCCTTCCCGGATGTCTCTGGTGTAGGCCTTATCTCTGGTCTTTTGGGCATAGTTTGTGTTTCCCCTGGTTCTAGCTGTGCTAGGTCTTTTTCTCCGTGTGTTTTTTCCTGTGTCATTAAAATTTCTTGTGGGTTTTCCGTCCCTTTCTGGGTGTTTTTTTTTCGGTATGATTGCTAGTACACTTTTATGCACTGGTTGTTCAGGTGGTTGCGTGTTTCCCATTCTAGTTGTTTCTTGTGCTTTACACTTTTGTGGGCTGTGTCCAACTTCTCCACATTTATAACATTTCCTGTAGTGGATGCACCCTCTATACCACGATTTGGCCCTAAAGCCATGCACGTGGAAGAAGGATGTGATCCTCTCCTCCATTCCTTTTTCCACCGTGAATATCCTGGCGCCCGTTTGTATATTCGGATAGTCTCTATACATCTCCATTTTGGCTTCTTTGATTTCTATATTAAACTTCTCCTTTATTCTCATCTCGGTCGCTTCTATTGGGATTTCTGCTGGCACTCCTGTTATGTGTACGTCAACGTACTTGATTTTCACTTCTCTCTATGGCTGGTGCCACTCTTATCTTCGCCATTTGGTTTCCAATTTTTATCTCCCTTCCTAGCCAAAGCCAGTTTCCTTTCTTTTTAGGTTGCATTATATATCTTCCCTGTCCCTCACACGTGAGGCTTTCAATTTCTTCCAAGTTAATTTGAAGCTTCTGTAGGGCTTCCAGCACTTCCCCATATGTTGTTTCAGCTTGAGCCAGTATTTCTTGGGTACCTGAGCGTCTGCTTACCACGAGCTTTTGGTGCTGCCCGGTCCGCACGATTTTCGTATCGAAATATTTTTGTTGTGATGTGATCTTTTACTTTCAATGTTGTCCAATTAAATTTTTCTTTTCCTGTCAGTATTCTATACTTTTAGTTCATTCAGCTCATTCCATTATTTACGTCTTTTCTACTTTAAAATTCGTTTCACATAGTCAGCGTTTTTCGATTTCTGTATGATTGTTAGAGTCTTGTTGCAGACATGATTTATTCTTGTTGCAACTGTGTTGAAGTACAGAGGCTGGTAAATTTTCTGTCGGACTAGTGGTTTTCATAATTTTAATAGTTCGATGGCTACATAATCTAGGTATGTGTCTGACATTGGTTTGTGGGAAGGACTAGTTAAAATTCGTCAGGACACGTAAGTTTCTCAATCTACTAGTCCTTCTGGCTACAAAGAAATTTATGTTAAATTCTAGGCCTGTAGAATGATCATTTCAAATGAAAGTTATGAATCAAAAAATTTCAAAAGATGAGACATATTTATGCCATTTTCTTAATTTTCTTTTGAAGTGAACACAAATGTAATGTTAAAGTAAATTTTGTTTGCAAGATTAAAGCCTTGTGCATTGTGAATAAAGAATAAATGATGTACTGTACACCACATTGTTCTTTAAGTAGTTACTCAAGTCTGATACAACTATCTCCCTCTAGCCCCATTCATGATCAAGATTACATTTGTGGACTTGCCTAAATCTTAAATTCTCTCCCTTAACTGATCAATCAAAACAGCATATGAATTATCTTCAAAACTCTAAAATCTTTACCTCTTTCTATCGCTCCCTGACTATCACAAATACAAGTAACAGTGTACTTATATGTTAACGCTAAAGACATTTAAAATGATAATACCACTAAACATTTTGGGACTTGCAATAGTTAGGGCTGGGACTTCCAAAACAATACCCAGGAAGTGCTGAACTGCCTGATTCAGGAAATTACTAGAACTCCCGATATAAAGTTGTGACATTGCATAACATGGTACCATTAAATATGTTACATTGCCAGCGAGTTGGAATCGTTTAGAGTAGGTATTTTTCCCTTCAAAATAAAATAAACAAACCAAAACATATTTACAAAAATCCCAAGTCCAGTCCCACCTTTATCCCAAGTCCACCGCCACCTTGATCGAAATCCTAACAACTGTGTAGTTTATGAGAATTTAACTAAACCAAACAAAAAAAAAAGAATTTGAAAAGGCATAATCAAATTGGTTAAACATGATATCATCTTTTGGCATTTCTTGAGCTGTAGCAGGTATTGTCAAGTTCAGCCTGTTGATGAGTGTGTTAGATGTTGGCAGAAATGATAACCTATTCTGAAAGAATATTGACGTAGTTATCTGAAATCCTAACACTGGTTCTTCTTCTGCACCAGAAACAAATTTTAGAATTTTGGCGAGGGTAACTTCGCCACGTCTTCCACCTAGAAGGAAAAGGGTTATTATAATTAATATCATGCAGATGCTTAATGTGCTAAGCATTCATAATGATACAAGACCCCCCCCCCAAAAAAAAAAAAAAACAAAACAAAAAAACAAAAAAACAGCACTGTCACAGAATTCACCCTCAATCTTTACACTAAATTTCTGTTTCCACTTTGAATCATCTATAGAATAACTGTATTACAAAATCAATATTGTAGTAACATGGTGCACATAGGGTTTAAGTACAGATTATTCCAGATTTCATAGTTATGTCACAAGCATTGTAAGGTAAAATGAAAGTTTTAAAGTATACTTTGATGCCTCAGAGAATTCAGTTATGCTTCAGTTAAAAGAAATCACTGGAGACAATGATTTGAATGCCACCAAATGAGGATTTTTCTTTTCATTTATTGTTCGGAAAACATTCTTTTTATTTGCAGAAATAATGTCAGAGATAACATGGAAATTTCATCAATAAAAAGAGTGTCAACATTCCCAATTCTTCTTTTAATATATATCATATCATCATCGTTATTGTTCTTATCTATTAAATGATTATCGGCAAAAATCGGCAATGTGGCAAAAACTTATGTATAGTCATTCCATGCAACTGAGAGACAACTATCCCTGTGCAGGCTGTCAAGTAAACCGTTTTTTCCCATTTCTTTTAGTCTTTTGCTTAAATTGTTCACTAAGAAGCTTTTACCAGTGCCACCCTGCCCTAATATGATTATACTGTGGCCTGAAGTTGTAGTGCTAACGATATCTTCCATCATGCAAACAAGGCCAGAATCTGCAACACTACGATCATAGTGAAAACATCCGCAATATGTCAACATATTTCTGCCAATCCAAAAAATCACGACTAAAAATAGTTGCCATCATGCGTCATTTTCGGTTGGCCAATGAGAGGACAGTGTTCCATTCAGCGCAATGCACTGGCATATTAAGCGGGGTCGATCATGGCCATGTCGAGCGGTTGCGTGGGAAAATGGCCTGGCATTCCTCAAAGGTATGATAGTAAGTCAAACTGTGTGTAGGCGTACACATTCGAATGCCTGAGCTAAACATATATACAAAATTTATTACGCTACGTGAAGTGTAGCTTGAAATATCAGTGTTGATTTTTAAACAGGTCGCTGGAGATTGGAGAGAAGTGCCCTCCCTTGTAGTATTTATATAGTACATATATGATTTATGGGTAAATTGTAAGCAACGATATGAGCCGCTGTGTATGTAAACATGTACTCGAGAAATTCACATAGCCGTCAAGTTCGACAATTTAAAGAAATACTCTATTTATAGTCAAACGAATCTTCGATTTCACTTATATGTACATATTTAAATAAGTGATAAAATCCCATTCATACCATATCCAGATCCGATCCCCGTTTTGTACTTTTCATTCAAAAAAATCGTGAAAAGCACATTGTCAAGAAATCTTCTGATTGATATTTTAAATAACACAAGTAGAATGATGGATCGTAGCCAACAGGTGGAACCACAGAAAAACCTGGCCCCAAAATTTGGTTATTCCCTTGGATTTTATAGTTCGCCAGAACCATATATTATCAATCAGTTGAGCGATAAACAGCTGTCAAGCCACAATAATACATGTATCAAAGAAAAACAAATATTGTCTTATTTTATTTTTTGGTGAATCAAAAGATAGTATGTAGATTAACACTAGAAAACACTAAAATTGACACTTGACTTGTTTTGTTCTTGTGGTGTTTTTTTTGGTTCTTTCAAGTTAATTAAAATAGTATATCATAATAAGTTTTTATTCTTTCTGTACAAACTTTAGCGCCAACTTAGTATTATTAAAACTTAATGCTAAAAGTTGAAAATGACACGCTGCATTTTACAGTTCAGTACATGGATGAAAGAACTGAATAAATAAACACAAAAAGTGCAACTGATTGCTTTATTATTTTTATTCACTCATTATAAGGCAATTAAATATATACAAAGCAACGGTGGCAACAGTGTCGTATTGTAAATCTTATACAGAAATATATATATAAAAAATCATTTAATTGGCGAACAAATGTGAAATACATGGTCAAGGAGAGGTAGAAAGACTTGGTATAAATTTATAATAAGTACCTGTATGAACAGATTTTGTTTTGTGTAGTAAGCAGAGTTATTCACATTTAAAAAATAAATCTATATGTATTATTGCGACAAAATCAAATGCAATTTTCTAAATCATATTACATTTTAAAAACTGTCATTGCAAAACTGAAAACACACCAAGAACCACACACCTTTATTTAGACTGCTCCATGATAATTTGTCTATTTTTATCTCTCCCATAAAGTATTATAATTTAGGCATAGGCTGTGTGATCAAAATGAAAAAAAAATCACATGCAGTAAATCTGACACATATCACTGAACACACACATGTACATCTCTCTCTCTCTCTCTCTCTCTCTGTATATATATATATATATATATATATATATATATATATATATATATATATATATAAACATACAAAACTCAGACCCTTTGGACATGTCTAGCAAATATGAATGTTTCGAAAAATACATTACTTTATAAGTAGTGTGAGTGTATTGGCAAGAAATTAAGTATTTGGATTCCAATGGAATCTAGCAGAAAAGTTATAGAAATCATTCTTTTTTGTGCATACGTGTATTTTCGATGGAATTACTATTATGAATACTATAAAATCGGGTCGTGAGTACACGACCTCTAGTTATTTACACTACAGTGGCCAATTTTTGAATACACGTATATTCAAGTACCAATGAATGCCTATCTGCCAAAAAAATACATATTAAATATGTAAGAACCGTTTTAAGTATTTATCGCTTAATAACTGGTAAATGCATGAATGAAGACTTTAGTTTTGCACACACACACACACACACACACACACACACACACACACACACACACAACAAAAAAACCCACACACACTCATAAAATAAACACACACACACACACACACACACATAAACACACACACACACATACCGTTTGTATAGCTACGAGGATACATGTGCAATGTTTTCTTCAGTTGACTGACTTGGTTCAATATTGTATAATATGATACATAAGCACGGTAGCACTTTTTGCGTCCCGATCATCATTTTATAACATGGTTTATATATATATATATATATATATATATATATATATATATATATATATATATAAACACACATACCATATATACATACAGCAGCATATTTAGTTTTTTTTCCCACCCCTAGGCCCTATGCCCATTCAGAAGCGCCCTCACCCCCACTACAACAGCAAAGATATGAGGGGTGGCAGGAAGAGAAGGGTTGTGCTAATCGCATATCTTATTTTCTACAAGTGCTTATTAATGTTGTGATCGCTACATATTTATAATCTTTTCAGCGGGTTATATATATATATATATATATATATATATATATATATATATATATATATATATATATATATATATATATATATAAACTGAAACCTATTATGACTTTAGGGATTTTACTAGAAAGAAATCAAACCTAGGCCCTGCTGTAATCTGGCCATAAATATATAGGGCTTTCCATTAAGTGTTACTTCATTTACTTCGGCAATGTAACGTCACATTATTAATAAATTACCTCTCCATAAAACTGGACCACCAGTGTCAACTACAGGTTTCCAAGGCCTCTAATTTCGTCCAGAGCCGTTTCAATTAGATTATTCCTATCCACAATGATGCAGTTTGCGTCACCTTCAATCGTTGACTCCTAATTTTCCAGTTCCAATTTCCAGCCCGTTGCAATCCTGCTTTGCAAATATTTAAGGATATCAACTGAATCGTGCATGCTATTATCTGTGCAATACTGAACACAGCATTGTAGAATCTCCTCAGTTTCAGGTAAATCCTTTGGTTCCAAACTTTCAGAGGAATGTTTCTGGTAACTGTTCATTGTGGTCTGCGTGCTGATTTGACTGAATTTCAACACGTTCAGTTCGTGGTAGTTCTAATAATAATCTCTCTGGAAGTTCCGTTGCTTCATCGTTCATGCTGCAGAGGTTCTTTATGTGGAGATTCTGCTATATGAGGGACACATTATCTCTAAGATCAGAAATCAAATAATCCTTGTTGCATGAAACACATCTTTCCTTCACTGCACTCTCTTCAGGTACTATAATTGGTTCTGTGCTAAGATTTTGCTGTATGGGTTGAACATAAATCTTGGCCTGGCTCCCCAAAAGAGGCTTTTAAGCTACCTACATCCCATTTGCTCTTTAGTACATCCATCTGCCTGCAATTACTTTGGCACTGAAACAATTCCAATCCCCCAGCACTTGCTAATTGTGGAAATCCATCGGCACTGATTAATTTGGAATGTACTTCTATCTCTGAACCAATTGCTCCGAATGTTATTTTCTTTTGGCCGAGTCCTACCATTTGGAGCACTCATTTTTCAAAGTTTTAAGGAACCTTGCAAGTATTTCTGTCTGATAAACAAACAAAAACAAATACCACTATCCATGTTTGTCCCTTGGCTTTACGTCGGCTTGAATGGGGGGGGGGGGGTCGTATGTCTTTCTCTACTGGGATGGAACAAATTTGTTCGATCCGAGGATAGCAAACGTCCTGTCGGTGTCCCTGAAAACAAGGATGCACATAATCATTTAATGCTTTTAAGCCACAAAACAAATTTTAACAAGAGGCTCAAATGGGTTCGACTCACTCTTCTGACAAATATACAGTGTAAAGTGCATCACTTTACTTTTGAGATTGCTGAATTTGTTGGGGGAGTTTGCGTTTTTTTTAAGGTGACATTTTTGTGGGTACTTAACTTTATGGGCTAAATAACTGTTTCAGATACATAATCTACAGAAGCAGTTGCTATATATTAGAATATTTAATGTATTTTATGCAAATGACAAAAATAAAATACTTAAGTGACTTCATTATTTTAAATAGCCAAGAGAATACTCTGTATGGTAGTTAGTATCGGGTGCAGTTAGGTGTAAGGGACTGAAAATTGTGGTAATTGGTGGCATTACACTGGTAGTCAATGTGTCAATAATCTGATGGAACCAAACATAGTCGTGATAGACGTGTTGATGGTCGCTAGGGCATGTTATATACAAGTGTCGCTTTATTCGTGTACAGTTTAAACATAATGCCTGAAAAACAGTGGGACCAGTTCCTGTCGAAACATTTTTATGAAAATAAGGGTTTAATTCCAAAATAAAAGGGTAATGTTTCCGAGAACTGCTATAAATATATATATATATATATATATATATATATATATATATATATATATATATATATATATATATATATATAAGATTGTATATAGCGTTTAATGGGGAGAACTGGGCTTTTTATAATGTGATAACCGAGAAACGTTATATCCAAATTCATGGGGTGGGACTCAAAATGTCTATGTACTCGTCCATGTTGATGATGTAGAACATACATGTTGGAAACAATTTATACTGGCATGATTACTGTAAGAACTTGTATGTAATGGTGATCCTATTTGCAAGCAACATACATTTGTATAAACAGATGTTATCATGTTTACTATACGATGAAAGTGTCACAAAACATGTACACATACCAGCCGGTGAATCATAAAAATCACTTTTATGTGAAATCGTTTTTGTTCAATAACTCGGTCGCTTCCTGGCAAACATTAATTTTCACCTGTACGATAAATCATAGTAACTTCGGACAGTACATTTATTTCACGCTCAATTATTTTTCTCAAATATCATTTTCTTATAAAATGTGTCCCTCTTTTGTGAAAATTATTGATCCTCATCATGTTGTCACTAGGAGTAGTAAATTAAATTATTGTTTACGGCATGAGTTAGTATCGTAGCTATGACAAGTTTCCTTTATAACACTATAAAAGATTGTAGCGTATTACCCAGTTCTATCAAGAACATTTGAAATATAGATCATTTAAAATCAAATGTGTGGTCATACCTTTTAAAACAAAACAGCTCAAGAGAACAGACTTCAATGATATTTTACCTGAATGAATTGGCTTTTAGTTATATTTGTCTGGGTATTCCTAGGTGACCTATGATGGGATGCGCTCGAAAGAAAACATCCTATTACCGCGGCAATTGCGGAATACAGTGACCGTCTGTAGTATGCTATCAAAGTAAAAATAATTTTTTAAAAAATCAGGGAATGTTATGTAAAGGTAAAACATTTAATAAAACTTTTCACAACTAAATTCATAAATTTAATTAAGATCTTTGTATGCCTAAGTGTAGATCCATTAAATAATTATGATTTACGATATTCTTATGTCATATGCTATACATGGCATACATGTAGTTAACCGCAAACCCCGTACACTTAAATTGTATTTCCCATGCCTACAAAGCATTTTATGAATCTGAAGGGAGCAGAGGGTTGATTAACTTGCCTTTATACTACTGACATAAGAACCCACACTGAAACGAAAGTCATGAGTTTGACAATACTCCCTTTTTGAGCCCCTACAAGTTACAAAAATATTTTATCGACGTGCTTAAGTCATGTGACCAATGCGGGATCGTAGCCAGTTATCTTCCCCTTAAGTTGATAGGTGTCAGCATGGAACAAAGTGGTCCAAGATTACTTCCGGTTTACTTACTGCTTGACACACAAACAAAGAATAGGAAGCATCTTCATCTTGCTTTAAATCACATTTTCTCATATCTGCATACAAATGGAATATGCATCAGTTTTGCACAATTAACATTGTGATTCTTTTCTATAATTATTTTTCAACAGATGGATTTCCCTAAAACTGTATAATTCACCTACCATTCAGCAATTTGTTGTGAAGAATTGTTTTAGATATTTAGTGGGTGGGGTAATTTATTGAAAATTATAAGCTTTTTTACAAACGATTTTAGGTGTAAAGTTTGAAATATATCCCATTAAACATATATTTGATATATTATTAAGCTAACATTATATATGCATTATAGTCAACTGTAAATGTTCTTTTTGTTCTCAGGTTAGAGGCCTATGAAAATAAGTTTTTCAAAGATGTCATCCTTGAAAAGTATTTTTTCAAGTCATTTAGATGAAAACAGTTTGCTATGTTACTGGTGTTCTCCTCGAGAAAAGAATTTTGGGTCAAGACTGTCTGAGTAGTATTATCTTTATTATGAAGATTATATCTTCTTATTTAATTGGGTTTATTAATTGGTATTAAGCCCGTACATTTATGCACTTGTATATATATATATATATATATATATATATATATATATATATATATATATATATATATTCACATACTGAGAGATTTACATGTGTGTGTGCAGTGATATTTGTCAGATTTACTACATGTGATTTTTTTTTCAGTTTGATCACACAGCCTATACATAAAATAATAAGTTAATGGGGGAGACAAAAATAGACAAATTATCATGGGGTAGTCTAAATAAAGATGTGTGGTTCTTTGTTTGTTTTCAGTTTTGCAATGACAGTTTTTAAAATGCATTTGATTTTATCTTTATAATACATATGGATTTTTTTTAAAAATATAAATTATTTTTGATTACTACAGAAAACAAAATCTGTTCATAGACGTATTATCATTTACTTATACAAAGCATGAATCTATTCATACAGGTACTTATTATAAATTTATACCAAGTCTTTCTACATCTGTCAACAGTCAGTCTTGAAATTTGTTAAATTTGTCCGTCAAGGGGCAAACTCATAGTCAGTTTGAAAATGTATCTGACTGAAAGACCATTTTTCTTTTTGTCTTGCCTAAGAATATGTATCTCTTTTCCGGCAGGGACAGTATCAACTTTAAGATTTTGTGTTAGAGTTTCTTGAAAATAATATACCTCAGTTGCTGCATTCAACTGAAACTTTAGATTATTTAATAGTTACCATAAGCTAAAGTATTTCCAACAGCTAAAGGCATAATAGAACTCTATCATAACTGATATTTATTTTTACAAATGTTCGCATAAATGATAAGTTTTGTTATTATCGGACTGAAGCAAATCAAAATAAATAGCATTTTAAACCGGTTATCTCTCTGCAAACCTTACTCAAATATGAAGATGTATAGAAATTACAAACCTTTAGTCATATGTAGAATGCTTGGCGCAGCTCCTGACAATGAAAGGTTATTGAAATGGACTTTTCAAAATGTATTAGTCCATGTAGTTTATAAAATCCTAAAAGAGACTGATTCAATATCAGACAAATATTCATTGTTCAGTAATAGTTATATACCCCCCTACAAAAGGAGAGTAAATGTATTGGACTGTTACTATCAAATGTTGTTGAACAATACAAAATTTTGAACACAATTGTATAGAATTTTTTTAGTTAGTCTTGGTTCTGGGATTTTTAGGTGCTGTAATGTATTGCTCCTTTCTGTATTCCTGTATTATGCAGACAAATTCTTTGAACAGTGTTTGAGAAGATGCTGCTATTAAGTTTTCTAGTTTTAGTAATAGCTGGCATGCATATTAGATGGCAGATCAGCATCATATGTGCAAAATTTAAAGCCAGCTATGCCAAGTTGCTTTCTGTAAAATCTGGTCAAATTCTGTTGACCAGGTTTTGAGAAGTCATTTAAATGTTTTTCTATTTTTAGGAATGGCAGCCATATTTGATGGTTAATCGTCATCATTTGAACAAATTTGAAACAACTTCATGCCAGGATGAATTTCCATCAAATTGGGTCAAATTATGTTTAGTGGTTTTTGAGAAGTTATCATTAAAAGATTTTTCTATTTTTAGTAATGGTTGATAGGCATATCTGACAGTAGATTGGGATCATTGGAATACATTTTAAAGAATTTCATGCCAGAATGCTTTCTCTCAAATTTGGTCACATTCTATTTAAGAAATTTTGAGAAGTTGTTTTTTTATTTTTAGTAATGGTGGACATATTTGACCGTGAATTGGCATAATTTGCACAGATTTAAAGACCTTCCAGCCAGGATGTTTTAGGACAAAATTGGTCAGATTTCAAGAGGAATTGTTTTTGAAGAAGTCATTTTAAGATTATTTTATTTTCAGTAACAGTGGCCCTATTTGATTGTGGATCAACATCATTTGAATAAATTTGAAAGATCTTCACGACAGGATGCTTTCTGTCAAATTTGGTCAAATTCTGTGGAGAAGTTTTTAAGAAGCCAATTAAAGGTTTTTCTTTTTTAACAATGGCCATATTTTATTGCAGATCAGCAGCATCAGAACAAATTTGAAGGGCATTCATGCCAGTATGCTTTCCGTCAAATTTGGTCAAATTCTTTTGAGTGTTTTTTTAAATAGAAAAATTGTTTAAAGATTTTTCTATTTTTAGTAATGGTGGCCATATTTTATGGCAGATCAGCATAATTTTTAAAAAAATTGAAAGAACTTCATACCTGCATCTGGATGCTTTCTTTTAAATTTGATTGAATAATTCTGTTGAGCAGTTTTTGAGAATAAGTTATTAACAGTAATTATGAATTAAGTAAGCATGACAGTTTATGTATGATGGACGAAGGATTGTGCCATAAGCTTATGTCGCCTTATGGCCAGGTGAGTTACAAATATAATACAATATATGGGTTCAAGGCAGGGTAGTCTTTGATCAGGGGTGATATCTCCTAGGAGAGGACCTCTCAAACAGGAGAGAACTGTATAAAAAATATCTGTTATTTCATTCTAACTTAATTAGAATGGCATCTATGATTATGCAGCACTGAAAATCTCATTTTTGACGAAAAGCCTGGTGTTTCCTTTCAATGGAATCACGCGGATTAAAAGTCTGACCACAAACATAGACGCCGCTTATCTGATAAATCAGAAAAGTGCCTTCCACAGACGGAACATTCAAAGGGACGTGAGCCGATATGTATACGCCAGTGTGTATCCATGTAATTTTTTCTTTGCAAGATTGTATTGCATAAAAGGCACTTTATTATGACAACAATCTGTGTGAAGGACTTCTCTTTAAGACCTTGATCTGGGGTTGGCAATACTGACATCTCACTGGGCAGGCTGCTCATTTCCATAACCTCCATATTTTGACCAATCATATTACTGATTTCTCTGCTACCCTGAATATCTGTCATCAAGGTATCAAATGAATTTGGATTGACATCTCGAGAACATTCATCTTTTATTGCAATGCGTACATTCTGAATTGCTGAAAGTTTCACGTTTTGGGAGATCTGAATGATCTTTCTTTCCTAGAATTATTCCTGTCAAATTACTTCCAGTGTCACATGTATTACTGTTAAAATTTGCTCCATCTCTATCTGGTTAAAGACCCTTGTGTATTTGCATCTTTGATGATACAGAATTCTCAGAATTTGACTTTAGCAGTGATTTTTTTGGACTCACATAAGCTTGACTGTATAAATCTGTTCCATTTTTTAAATCAGTACAGAAAAAGCTGCTCTGTTCTTTTTGATTATCCTCCCCTGCCATTTCGAATGGCACTGCTTTTCCGTTTTATTAGAAACTAGTAAATAAGAACAGTCTTGTTCTGTTGAATTGTTTGTTATACTGTTTTTGTTTGAAACTGTCTGATAGCTGTTCTTGTTATTGAACTGTTTTGATAAGTTGGACCTTTCTTTCAAATATGTGCTTGTGTTCTGATCAGCACATCCATGATAACTACATACTGGTTTAGCATTGACTTCAAACCTCTCTGTCATTTCATCTCTGTTTCCTATAGAAGGAATAACAATATTTTCATGCCTGTTCATTGGTTTGTCTATTGTGAGAGATGAATTATAATATTGGTTACTCATATTTCTCTGACCTGGGCTGAAAATCTGGTCACTTAACTGTACCCTAGAGTTAATGGCAAATAACTGACATCGCACAACAGAAGTGGCTGATCTCTTGATAGATTTTGCATCAAAATTAAATGTTGACTAATTTTGTTTAGAAGGGGAACCTGAAAAAAGTATGTAAATAAATAGATAAATAAACAAGTAAATTCACGGTGATATCCCTAACAATATACAAACATGAAATCAGACTGATATTTTGTAACCGACCTGTACAGCACAGGGCATGCGTGGAAAGTAATCTGGTTTCACAGCTCTGTCTAATATGGCATTAGAGTAAAAGCATAGAAAAGGGAAACAAGAGTTCCTTGTATGGACTGGTGCTCTACTGGCCCCCGAAATGTCCAGGAGTCCATAATAAGTCTACTTCTTCTGCCCTTTAATTCTTTTTAACTGCAACGTACTGAAACCATGTAAGATATCCTTGAAAAATTCCAACATACCAAATTTGGTAACAAAAATATTTTCTAATATGTCTGAGTTAATATGTTCATAAGATACCTATCCATGCAGTACAAAATTCTTTCTCATCAGCACTGACATTAAACCTGATGTCATGGAGAGAAGATCACTGAACTTGTCTATTCACTGTCAAGATATACCCACATGTTAAGTATGATTAAATCTAAAATTAATGATTTTTGGGGAAAATGGCTTCCAGAATAAAAAAGGAATTGGTTTTTAACGGAATTTCAATATCAGGTTTAATAGAAAGAAGCACAATAAACTATAAAGAGAATACATGTTGTACTAGTAAATGTACTAGTAATAATACTACATTGTTAATCCCCAAACTCATGTAGTAATATTACTCTATTTCCAGGCACTGATGTTATGATCTGCAAAACCTGATCTAGTAATAATACTACATTGCTCCAAAAACCCATGTAGTAACATTACCCCATTTCCAGGCACAGATTTTGTGATCTCCAAAACCTGATGTAGTAACAATACCACATTGATATCCCCAAACCCATGTAGTAACATTACCCCATTTCCAGGCACGGATTTTGTGATTTCCAAAACCTGATGTAGTAATAATACTACATTGCTATCCCCAAACCCATATAGTAACATTACCCTGTTTCCAGGCACTGATTTTATGATCTGTAAAACCGGATGAGGTAATAATACTACATTGCCTCCCAAATCCATGTTGTAACATTACCCTGTTTTCAGGTGACAGTGTAAAACCGATTTTGAGATCTCCAAAACCTGATGTAGTAACAATACTACATTGCTAATCACCAAACCCATGCAGTAACCTTATCCTATTTCCAAGGTAACAGTGTAACACTAATTTTGTGATCTCCAAACGTAATATAGTAATAATACTACATGGCCTCAAAACCATTTGAACCCACAATATTTCACTTGAGGAAAAAATGGGTAATGACTCCTTTGAAAAGTCATTTTCCAGAATAATTGCCGCGTATTTACCCAAATTTAGCCATATTATTTGAGGCGTCTCTTAACAATATTGGCTCATTGCACTCAAGTATAATTTTTGGGATCAATCTAAAGTTTTCCTGAAAGAGGTTGTTGTGAATCTATTATAAATTTGCCGGCTAAGACATTTGGGATTGATCCCAAGTTAGCTTATAAAGAGGAATTTGGGATCGATCCCAAGCCTGCCTGAAAGTGATTTTAGGGACTGATCCCATATTAGTCAGGTAAAATATTTTTGGGACTGATCCCATGTTTGGTTAGGCATTATTGGGATTTATCCCAAATTTGATTATAAAGAGGTATTTGTGATCGATCCCAAGCTTGCCTGAAAGTGATTTTTGGAACTGTTCCCATGTTTGTCATGTAAAGGATTTATGGACTTTATCCTAAGTTTGGTAAGACATTCTCCGGTTTAATCTCAAGATTTCCTAGCAAGCCTGATCAAATATTTTTCGGATTGATACCAAGTTTGCCTGGTAGATAGTTTTGGGGATCAATCCCAAGTTTTCCAGGTAAAGTATTTTTGGGAATGATCCCAACTTTGACTGGAAAGAGACATTTATAGATCGATCCAAAATTTGATTTTAAGATATTTTTTATATCAATCCCAAGTTTGCCTGACAAGACATTTTATGATTGATCCCAACTTGGCATTGTAAAAGAATTTTGGGATTCATTCCAAATCCGCTCAGTGAGAAACTTTTGGGATCGATCCCAAGTTTATCAGGCAAGAAATTGTTGTGATTTATCCAATGTCTCTTTGATAAAGTTTGCTTGTTTCAGGGTTGGGGGTGGTGGCGGGGGCGGGGGGGGGGGGGGAACTGGGCGAATCAATTCCAAGTGTACTTAATGGAACAAGTGTATGGTTAGGTCAGTACTACAAAATCAAACTGGTCAGAATTATAATAACGTTGTTTTCTGCTTATGAAAGTGTGAAAGAAACCCTAGAATACCAGGGTACAAACATTTGACATATAGGCATGTAGTAACTTTATACCAAATTTTAGTTGCATTAATCAAGTTATATGCAAGAGATACAACTTTGAAAAGCTTTACCACAAACTCTTAATGATTGTGCTGTCAATCCCAGCAGGACACAAAAAAGTACCATTTCATGATAAAACCTTAACAAAAATTGACAAAAAAGCATTCTGACATAAGGGCTTTAAATATTTTTTAGAAATGATGCCAATCCACCTTCAGATATGGCTGCCATCACTAAAAATAGACTAAACTTGAAACGACTTCTCATTTGCTGGGTAGAAGTTGACAGAATTTGACAGAAAACATTCTGGCAATACGAGCTTTCAAATTGTATACAAAAAGATGCAAATTCATATGGCTGCCATTATTTGAAATGGAAAATTCTTTAAATGACTTCTAAAAAACTGCTCATCAGAATTTGACCAGATTGTACAGAAAGCATTCTGGCATGAAATACTTTTAAATTTTTATAAATGTATGAAATTTGCCATGAATTATGGGTGATGTTACTAAAAATAGAAAAACCTTTAACAGTTTCTTCTAAAACACCACTTAAGTGACTTTGATCAAATTTGACAGAAAGTGTCATAGCTTGATTGCCTTTCAGATTTATACAAGTGATGCTGTTCTGCCATAAAATATTGCTGCCATTTGTAAAAGTAGAAAAATATATTCAGCTTTATCTCAAAGCTGTTAAACAGAATTTTAGAGGCCTTTCGATACTGGACAAATGACGCTGATCGGCCATCAAGTATATATGAAGATACAAAAACTAGATAAACCTTGAAACAATTGTTTTCATAACATAGGCAATCAACAGTATTGGAAAAATATTTCAACAGAAAGCATCCTACTGACCCAGAGTTCTTGTTAGAGTAAAGCAAGGGAAGTAACTGGTGATAAAAACTATTTAGGGGGCGCTCTACAGATAATACATGCTTCTGAGAGAGTGACAGGTGTAAGATGAAGTATTTTGCATTTGCAACATGCACAATGGAGAGAATGTTGGCATACCTCTATGTTACTTTCATGTACTGTAGCTGAAATTTCTTTACATATTGTACTTGTGGAAACTGGAGATGATCTAAGCACACAGGAGACAAAAATGGCAGCTCTAAAGTACTCGAAAAATCAGTCTGAATTAGTCAAAAGTGCACTATTTTCAGCAGTTAGTAAAATAGGGAAACGAATTTTGCCAGAGCAGACAATACCAGCCTTTGAAAGTACTATGAATAAATTACAAAATATATAAAAAGTAAAAAAAAGTTATCGGCTCTTTTTTTTTATTTACCTTTGAAGTCCAGGAAGTGAAAATGACCAAGCGGAGCTAGCAGTTTTTTGAGAGGTGCACATCTTAAGTAAGACCAAGCTGTATACTCTATAACCCAGATTTCACCCATCAATCATACACCAAAATAAAGGGAATTCAAAGTTCTTTTAACAATGCCTAAGATATACAAGGTCTTTTTTAAATAGCCAGGACAGCCAGTGAGGAAACCCTGGGTAATTCTTTTTCTTTAAAAATCTAACCCTATGCAAAGTACGTAACTGGAGATCGCCACCTTAGAATCACAGGTTTGGGGTTATGAAGAGTTCTTCCCCTTGCAGAAAAAGTTTAAATATAAAAAAAATTAAAATGCAGTATGTGTATATTTCAATAGAACACGTTTTTTTTTTAAAAAATCACAAAATAATACATGTTATGAATTATAATGAATGATTTATAATTTAAACTGAAAAAGAATATAAAATAGTATTATAACAAGTAACACTATAAATTTATATTACTTTGATAATATAATTATATTTATAAGACTACTTTGTAAAATACCAATTGTCACCATGCTGGACTCCTATACAGGAGACTAAAGCCACTAAGCTAAACACCTTAAAGTAGGCTTACCTCAACCAAACTAGAAATACTGTTGTTCATCTCTGATGCACACTTACAAAAGCTGTGCAGAAATTTATTAATTATGCAGTGTAGTCAGTAGGATGAAGACCTAAAAGCGTAACTGATATACACCAAGAAATGTATGTAACTGTCAGCATTTCTTTATATATTTACTTATGTGCAAGAAAATGATTTTGCTTTAAGAAGAAGATGTTTCTTGTCAAAACCATGTCCAAGTTTATACATTTTTGTGCTATAAACTTGACCATATTTGTAATTCAATATCTAAGAAGCACATTTGATAAGTTTGGTTAAATAGAGTTTGACACTTGCTAGTAAAGTCACAATTAAAATGCCTGAACATTTGTTTATATGTTGTCATGTTTTGTGTATTTAAGGTTTTTCATATATTCACTGCCATAACTCACAAATTATTTTAAGTGTACCTTTTGTATTTGTTAACCTTTAATAACATTAAAACAATATAATAACCCAATATATATGCTTTTCTCCTGAAACACTTCCAGATTTAATTACTAAGTGCAAATAAATCTAAGATCTTAACAAAACCCTCACAAATTTGCTAGATGACCCAGGATATCAGATGGTGGGATTTGAACCTACAACCTTCTGGTCATGTGACCAGTGCCTTAACTACTGATCTTCTGTATTTCACGTGGGTACAGATCTCAGTGGTTTCCATGTTACGAATCCAGGAGCAGGGTCCCAGAGGGGTAAGGAGAGACCCAGGAATCCATTCTGACTGCACAGATGACTCCCCTTGTGATGCCAAGCAAGTATATATACTTTAATAGTGGGACTTTGAACAGCTTCTAAGGTATGAATTAGGGTACAGTCCCCAGGGGCTGGGAGAGATCTAGGAGACAATGAGGGTTGTATAAATGACTTGTCCTTTGGAAAGTGATCCAATATATATGGTCTAGGAAACAAGATAAATCACACCAACATTAAAAGACATTGTAGCAACTATGTGCTCCAGGCTTTTCTCTGCCCTCAACAGTTTCAATCAGACTGAATTTGCATTCACAAGCTGATATATGTCAACTACCCAGGTTAGCAATATCAGGCCTGTATGGGCCTCTTGTTACCTTATAAACAACCTCCCCCTCCCAGGAGAATACCCTTTGCAGAAGAGCAAGATGGCAGTGATTTATTAGTCATTTTGGGGGTAAATAAATAATTAGCCAGCACAAAGAGATATCATCAGTTTTGTTTAGTTTATTGTGCCCTAAGAAGTGATTAATCAACTCTTTAGAAAAACTATTAGAAAGTGTTTGATCACCGATGTTTATATACTTTAGTGTTTACTTTGTAGTAAGCCAGGTGAGGGATATCAGGCTCACTTGAACCTCTTGTTAGTGTTCATGTTCTACATTTTCTAAAACCTTTTAACACCGGACAAGATGTTCATGATTTGTTGGAAGCAGTACATATGTTAAATTCAATTAATTTATTAAAGAATGTGCAGTGAAGGATCATTAATCTGCACCACGTTTACGTGAATGTCACACACAAGAACAGCACAGTTTCCACCCATCTACCACCAACTGCCAGTGAATTAATGTTTATTTTCAATTCCAATGGACTACTAGCCAGTCATGTCCATGGCAGTTTGATCCATTACATAATAACACATGTTGTGCCAAACTTGTTTAAGAGTGTTTCTGATGTCCTAGTGGTTATACACCTGGACAGTTTACACTTTAAAATGTATAAAAATTGATTGATTGTTTCATAACTTCATTAATTCTCTTTAGAATTGTGTCAAATTTTCAGTAGGAAATATATTTTTGATGAAGTGATACAATTTTCACTATCAGTAGGAAATATATCTCAAATGAAGTGATACAATTTTCACGTTTAATAGGAAATGTATCTCTAATGAAGTGATACAATTTTCACTATCAATAGCAAACGTATCTCCAATGAAGTGATACAATTTTCACTATCAATAGGAACTATGTCTCCGATGAAGTGATACAATTTTTAGTAGGAAATAATCTCTAATGAATTGATACAATTTTCAAAAGAAAATGCTATGTTTGGATGAGTGACTGTTTTTATCTCAGTTCTGACAGTTCATCAGTTGCTTGTCCAGAATCCTTACTCATGAAAAAAGAGGCAAATGTCATTGGGTTAATGCAATTTTCAGTGTACTGTTAATCATGGGATTTTAGTGTCAAAATATGTTCACAAACTTTGACAAATTCAGAACATTATTAGTTATTGCAATTCACATGTTTTTATGTGCATGTACTTTAATAAAATCATGCAATAATTCAGTTGTCTGGCTACATTTGTAGAAATTGTACAGCTATACAAATTTATTGACTTGTATAGTGATGCAGCGTACATTATGTTCATGGTTTATAATGAAATATTATTATTTTACCCCTCACCGGTCTGGGGTGTAAACAAATAGTGTCCGTCCATCTATCTGTCATTCCTTCATCACATACTATTGCGAGTTTTGCAGTCTGCAGTGAATTGCCATGAAACTTGATAAATATTATGGTCATCAACTGAAGATCTGCAGATCATCAAATCACTGTGCTCAAGCAATTTTTGGAAGAGTTATAGCTCATTTTAACTTCCAGCTGAATGCAGTGTAGTACAAAATCTCGTGGTCAGATATAGTCTCACATTTTTTAGTGGATCACCATGAAACTTTGTAAATGTTATGGTCATTTTATGACGATACAGTTACACCTGCAAGTTTCAGGTAAACAAATTGGTCATAGACCAGAAGAGCTTATGTCAGGGCCCCTTTGACAGTTATCAGTCCATCCATTAGCACAAGTTTGTTATCGCTACTCCTCCAAAACTACTTGGAGGATTGCCATGAAACCTTGCACACGCATTCATTCCAAAGTCTAGTTGGTTCTAAATGAAAATGGCACTGATCAGTCCTTTAATATGGTTCCCATGGTGGCCATCTTGAAAATGTTATTGCTACTTCTGGATGGATGTTCATATTGACATGGGATTTCCACATTTCTTATAATGTCTAGTTGGTCGTAAATAAAAATGGTGCCAAACTCTTTTCCAATATGGCCAACATGGTAGTCATCTTGAAAATCTTGTTTATTGCTGCGTCTCCGAAATGAAAAGTCCTATTGATATGGGGCTTTCACCAGAAGACTTTGTAGGATGTTTAGTTGGCCCTAAATGAAAATAGTGCCAATCTGATATCCAATATAGCCACCATGGTGGCCATCTTATAAATCGTATCGCTATTATTGAGGAATAGAGTCATCTTTACAAGGGATTTTCACCAAAGATCATCTTATGTCTAGTTGGTCCTACATGAAAATAGTTTTGATCTTACATCCAATATGGCCACAATAACAGCCATCTTAGAATTCTTGTTATCATATTACTCGTCAAAAAACTTCATACGGTGTCTGGATGGTCCCAAACAAAATTGGTGCCAATTTGACATCCAATATAGCCACCATGGCAATCATCTTGAAATCTTATCACTACTCATCTTAAATGAAAAGTCACATTGACATAGGATTTTCACCAGAAGACTTTTTATAGGGTCTAGCTGGTCCAACATGAAAATGGTGTCAATGTAACATCAAATATGGTCGCCATTGCTGTCATTTTGAACTTGTTTTTATCGCTACTCATCCTGAATGGAAAGTCATATTCACATGGAGTTTTCACCAGAAGACTTCTTATGGTGTCTTATTGGTCCTTCGCGAAAATGCTGCTGATCTGGCCGTCTTCAAAAATCTTTTTATTGCTACTTCTGCTGAATGGATGGTCATATCATCATTGACATGGGGTTTTCACCAGAAGATTTTTTATGATATCTATAATGAAAATGGTGTTGATATTGCATCCAATATGGCTGCTGCAATGGCCATCTTGAAAATTATGTTATTAAACAAGTGTTGTCATATTGGCACAGTTACAGGTCCTCAGGCTGTCATATTAACCCACCGCCTTGGGACAACACAACAGACTCGGGACCTATAGCTGGTCCAATACGAAACACATGATTAATGAGAATTTTATTAATTATCGTATCTTCATAATCACCTATTATGTTAAAATATAAACAATTGGATCGATATGAAAATAAAGAAATATTACAAATATTTAAAACAATTTAATTCATTGAAGATGTTGAAATATCAACATATTACAGTTTTAAGGTTTTTAAAGAAAACAAAGTCATTTAATCTTATATGTTTTTTTTTTGTGTCTTGGGAACCTTCAGTAGAAGCAGAACTTGCAAAGGATAATTCATATCCTATTTCTTTTATTTGAAGGAGCTGTATTTATATTGATAACTCACTGGTTGCTCCACTGTAAATAGACATGGGATTGTTATGGTCTACATCAGGGGTGTCAAACATACTGTCATCCTGACTCATTATTTATTATTATTTTCTATTATTATTATTATTTATTATTATTTGTTATTATTTATATCAAATCTGGCCCACCATAGCAAATGAGTTTGACATCGCAGGTCTACATTCTTTGAGTGACCATTTCCATCTTTGTTTGAAAGACTGACAATTTGTTAGACTGATAGCGGGCTATTGTTGGTTGGAAAGTTGCTCCATCAGGAATTTGTGATTTAATTTCAAATCCTTGTAATGAGTCTGTCATTACTATTCTGGATTGATACCAGAGTATCAGGTTCACACTTTGAATCATCCCTTTTCAATACCCCTGCAAAATAATTACAATAGAAGGTTAATTAGATGTTAATTTAAAACTGCAAAGATTGTACACACATTCTTAAAAATTAACGGTGCTTTTGAATTAGGAAAGAAATTTCTACATTTGATAAATTGGAGGTCTTTTTCGATCCAACATGCAATATACACGTTTTAACCTTTTTTACACAAACTATTGTTTAACTTCACCTGTAGCTACCTATAGCCACTTGTCTTCTATACAGTTATTTATTTTACAAATGAGGTTGGTTTGGGCAGTGTTTTTAATTTTCTTTACAGAATTGAGTCGGCATTTGGGGGGTACTTTTTATATATAATGTATTGTGTTCGTACATGTACTTAAAAAACCCCGCATAATTTCTTGTTTTTGAGAAGTGAAAAACATTGAAATTCTGCAACTAACAAGATATAATCTGGCTAAGAGGATATCTTGGTCAGCAGCAGAAATTTCACTAATCTCTAGATATTCTTGATTGCCTTGTGACTATTTGTAAAAAATCTTAAGATCACTCCTTGCCTTGTATAGAACGTTTTTTTTTATATTTTCTTTTAAGAACTCTTCTCTGTCTTTTCTGTGACTTTAAAGAATTGTTGACATTGTGCACAGGTACATGAATATTCTCTTTGTTCACATTTTCTGGTTAAACATTTTTGCTCGTTTCAGTTTCATCATTTGACAGAAAAACAGTTCAATCAATGGATTCCATAGGTTCATTTTCCTCCATTTCTAATAGAAATTCATAGTAATGTGTGCCATGTGCCAAAATATCTAACATGCTCTCTCCATTTCTTACCTATCTTCACGACATTTTCTCCATGTTGACAGTTGTTGTTTGCAATATGACGTAGTATTTGTTCATATCTTCATATTTTCCTCCTGTCAGTAAGAGCACCCATAAAGCACGTAAAATATAGTCTGCATCACATATTGTACACAGTGGGTCTCCGTGCAAATTTTACTACCTGATCACTGATCTGTTCCCGAATCGATCTAATATATTTTGTGAACAGACAATTTTCTGCCATCTTTAAAGCTTTACAAGTTACCACAAACGACTCATTTTTATTGGCCCAACCTGTATTGGCCCTGTGTACTCATATTGACCTTGTTTTCAAATTGTATAATGCAGACCGAAATTCCCATATTGGTACTGTATTATTCATATTTGATTAATTTCTTGTTTTTGCTACTCCTCCTGAATGGATGGTCATATCAACATAGGTAATCCAAAAATATCAGAGCTGGTTTCAACACTCATCAGTTAAAAATAAGAAATGGTATTATCTTGGATTCCAGAAAATTCTTTTTAACCAGTAGAGCATCAGTCCTTTCAAGGAACTCTTGTTGTTAGAGTTATTGCCCTTTTTGTTTTGTATCTGAATGCAGTGTATGACAGAGTCTTGTGAATGCAAATAGTCTCCGAGTTTTTTATGAATCGTAGTGAAAGTTGGTACATACTGAGTATTATGGTTATCATCTAAACATGCACATATTGACAAATCACTATGCTCCTGCGATATTTGTTAGAGTTATGGCCCTTTTTAATATGCACCTTAATGTACTGGTTTATGACGGAATCTTGTAAACAGAGCTAGGATAGGGTTTGATTTTTAAAGACAAAGAATTTCCCAGATCTTCCTCGCTGGTAATCCAAGTTATTTCAGACAAGTCTTGCATATCTTAGGCATTGTTAACATAGCTTTTAATTCTATTTATGACTTTTCTTGTGTTTTGTGTTTTGTGGGCTTAACACCATTTTTCAGCACATGACGGGCTATACGTGCATACCTGTAAACTTTTCTAAAACCAAGTAGGGAGATTGAATAAAAAAGTAAGGGGATTGGGACCTAAAACACGGAGGTTTTTTCGCGGCATTTTTAAGCGTCGTTTTCACTAAATATTGCCCATTTTCGACATTTAACTTTAGTTTCTTAATTAGTAAAATTATAATTACTCTTTCACATTAACACAAACCAGACTTGATCAAAGTTTTGATTTCATTTATATTTGATTTTTTCATCAGCCAGATCTAATTCCTGAGTAATATTTCCAAAGTTATTTGCCAGTACAAATCCATTAGCCTGTAAAAACAGCACTCACTTTGTTTTCTCAACTCCTTTGACCCAGCCACGAATTTGATACCTGTTCAGTGCCAAGTAGAGTCCTATATTCAGTTAACAGAATTTATTTGAACTTCCTGTGATCATGCCGCACAATTGATGCCTGTTCAGTTGCGACAAATCCTTTAATACATTTCACAGAATATTTGCTTAAAGTGTCACTTACAGAACCCCAACCTTTCCATTATTCCGTTAATACCGGTAAAAAGAGATAGAAATCAGCTTCCCTAGGTCGGCTTACTTTGTATATAAAATAAAAGCACACGTAAAATAATCCAAAGTCGGTGTTCGGGGTCGGCTTGCTTTGTGATGATAGTCTAAGTTGAAACAATGGGTTTATTACTCTCTACCGGATGTGTTTATTCACCGCCCAAGTGAATGTCTGCAGGGTAAATGGCCGGGTACAATATCGTATAGTGGATACGTTTGTTTCTTTTATACATAAATTGTTCATGAAGAACAAAAAAGAGGAATGGATGAGAACAGTACAAGGTTAGTTTCTTTCGGTTTATTATCACATAAACGTTTAATTTACCTACCCAATTGTAACATCTTGTCCCAACTACGGTACACAGGTGATAAAATAGAACATGGCTTCTGTGGATTGCATACGATATAGCTATTACTGTAGGTTGTTTTTCGGAAAAATGAAAATCGCCTGGCATAATGTAATAATCGAGAGCTCTGTGCAAAAATCGGGAGATATTATGAGATTGGGAGGTAGGCGCGGAACGACCCCAAAAATCGGGAGACTTTTCCTCCTGGCGGGAGAGTAGACAGGTATATACATGGTGGTCAGTATATTTGGTGGAGGAAGAACCCGGGAAAACTCCGGGAAGAACCCCCTACCCACGGAAAGCTACTGGTAAGCTTTCTCACGTGCCCACATTGGCCGAGCCGAGACTCGAACCCACGCAGACAGCGGTGAGATGTCGGTTTTCAGTAGAGGTGAGAACTTTAGACAACCCGCCCCCTCCCCCTTATTTTGGTGTATGATTGATGGGTGTAATTTGGGTTATAGAGTATACAGCTTGGCCTTACTTAAGATATGCACCTCTCAAAAGACTGCTAGCTCCACTTGGTCATTTTCACTTCCTGGACTTCAATATATATTGGGGGGAAAATGAGGCGATAACTTTTTTTACTTACATATTTTATAATTCATTTATTTCTCTTTCAAAAGCTGGTATTGTCTACAGTGGCAAAATTCATTTTCTCTATTTTAATAACTACTAAAGTTAGTGTACTTTGGACTAGTTCAGACTCATTATTAGAGCGCATGGGAGCATCCATTTTGATAGCTGTGTGCTTTAGAAAGTGCATAGTATCCATATTTACCATATGTAAAGAAATTTCAGCCACAGTACGTGAAAGTGGCATAGAGGTATTCCAACATTAACTCCACTGTGCATGTTGGCAATGCAAACAATATCACCTTATACCAGTCCCTCTCTCAGAAGTACACAATAACTGTAGAGCAGAACCTATTCTTGGATTTCAATGTATTGCCATGATTTAGTTAGAGTTATTTCCCTTTTTTAATTAACAGCTGGATGCAATATATGACGGAATTCTGTGCACTTGTAGTTTTGATAGGAACATATGACTGATTATTATGCTCACTATTTTTCAGACGAGTTGTGTACTTTGTTTTTACCACGGAGTTATCTCTATCATGGGGTAAGAGTTGGGATGCAGGAGAGTCAGGGGTATATTTACATAAGCAAACTGCTCACAATTCTGCTAGTTGTTATTAGTAGTAGTAGCAGTATTTTCCACTTGCCAATGAAGTTAAAAGGGGATGCAGCAGTTTGCCCATTCATTCGTTCGTTAAGTCTCTCAATATCTCGTTACCCCCTCCCCCCCCCACGTCACCTACACTTAAGAAAATTGGTATGTGGATACATCTCAGGAAGAGTAGCTCAGTCATGACAAAACTACATCACTGTGACCTCATTTGCATGCTTGAGTGACTTTTGAATTTGTAGCTGTTTTGTTCATTACATTTCCAACATCTCTGATACTATTTCACCTCCACTTGTGAAAACTAGCGTTTAATTACATCACAATAAAAATAACTCAACTATACCAAAACTAGGTAAGTTTCACCCATGTTTCAAGGCTTGACCCATGTTTCAAAAATGTTGGTGACTTGTGTATTTTCAGCTGTGTATTGTTTACACCCCTAATATTATGGACCCTATTTGGCCTATACTCATGAAAATTGTGAGATGGATTCATCTCAATAAAATTAACTCAACCATACCAACGCTTGATCAGTGTGATCCATTGTGTATGCTTGTGTGACCTTTGTAGTTTCAGCTGTCCAATTATTACAGCTTTAATATCTTGGACCCTTTTTCCCCAACACTGATGAAAACTGGTATTGCATACCAAAGCTAGTAAATTATCTATTTTTTTTACTCGAGTGAATTTGGAATTTTTAGCAATTTGGTCATTATACTCTCAACGTCTTGTACCCAATTTAATGTACACTCATGAAAATTGGCTTAGGGGCAAGAGTAACTCAGCTATACCAAGACTTGGCCAGTGTGACGATATATTGATGCTTGAGTGACTTCTTTATTTTTATATGTTTGTTTGTTTGTTGCATTCTCAACATCTTTTACCCTGCTACACAAACACTTGTGAAAATTGTAATGTCGATGTACATCAAGGTAAATAACTGAACCATACCAAAAGTAGGTCACTGTGACCTTATTTTCAGGCTTGAGTGACTATGCCTTTTCACTATACCAGTCTGTATATTGTCAGCTATTTCAAATGTGCTCCTGCCAGCGAGGGAATTTATTATCTTTGTTGTTGTTCTTGTTGTTGTTGTTAGTATTATTATTATGATGATGATGATGATGATGATGATGACGCTGCAACTACAACTTCATACATATTAACTTTGTCTTAATAAATATCTAATGGAAAATACATGCATGTATATGAACGTGTGTCGACTTGGTGTTTTTTTTAAATGAAATTTCCTCTTCCCGTAGGATAATAAGTTTCAAGTTGCAATTGCATATTTGCATCCTTACACAGTGCGATCAATATAATTGGCAACAAACTGTAAAACGATTCCATCTTATGGATTTATAATGTAAGTCCATATATCTAATACCAACACTTTGGTCAGGGCTTGTGTTTAGCTAGTTTCTGAAACACTATGGTAAAAATTAAAACATTTGAACAATTAACAAGAGTCCCTTGAAGGGACTGATGCTCTACTGGACAAAAAAGAATTTCCAAGAATTTAAGATAAAACTATTTCTTCCTTTTAACTGCTAAGTGTTGAAACCATCTCTGATATTCTTTAGCGATAACAAGATTTTATTTTTCAAATTAGGTGCTGTGGTGGATAAACTGGATGTTAGATTGGCACTAGTTTGATTATAGTACAAAGAAGACATCAATCAGAAGTCTTTTGGTCAAAATCCCATGTCATAATTATCATCCATTCAGGGAGAATATTTTCACAACAGCCATCATGGCAGTCGTATTGGATAAACGACTGGCACCATATTCATTTAGGACCAACTATGTATCATAAGAAGTCTATTGGTACAAGCAACATGTTGATATAGCCATCCATTTGGGACCAGATATAACAATATTTTCATGATAGCCACCATGGTGGCTATATTGAGGGTTGGTCATTCTCATTTTAATTTAGGACCAACCAGCCATCATAAAAAGTCTTGTAGTGAAAACTCCATGTTGATATGACCATCCATCTAGGAATAGCGATAACAAGATTTTCAATATGGCTGCCATTGCGGCTATATGGATGCCAAATCTGCACCATTTTCGTTTGGCACCAAGAAGATATCATGAGAAGTCTTTAATTGAAAACCCCATGTTGATATGACCATCTATTCAGGAGAAGTGGCGAAAACAATATTTTCAAGATGGCTGCCATCCCAACCATATTGGATGTGAGATCTGCACCATTTTCATTTCGCACCAACGAGACATCATAAGAAGTCTTTTAGCGAAAACCCCATTTTGATATGACCATCCATGTAATAGAATTAGCGATAACAAGATCTTAAAGTTACCTGTCGTGGTGCCATATTGGAGACCAGATCAGCACCATTTTCATATAGGACCAAGTAGACATCATACAAATCCTTTTAGCGAAAACCCCATGTTGATATGACCATCCATTCAGAAGGAGTGTAGATAACAAGATTTTCAGGATGGCTGCCGTGGCGGTCATATTGGATGTCAGAAATGCACAATTTTCATTTTTATTACCAAGTAGATATCATAAGAGGTTTTTTTGTGAACCTTTTTTTTAGTGAATGTTGATATGACCATCCATTCAGGAGGAGCAGCGACAACACGATTTTCACACTATTGGCTGTCTGAGTAGCACCATTTCCATTTAGGACCAACTAGACCATGGATGAATGTGTAAGTGTAAAGTTTCATGGCAATCCTCCAAATACTTTAGGAAGAGTAGCTATAACAAACTTATGCTAACGGACGGACGGACGACAGACGACGAACAACAGACCATACCATAAACTCTTGAGCTTAAAAATATTTCTTTTCCCCATTCTTTAATAGCCAATTTTGAATAATCTTGGTGTTTTCTATTTTTAATTTACCAGAAATGACTGCAAAGATGATCTTTGTTTTAATCTGATCCTGGTAAATTATTCCTCATCGCATGAGTAGTGATGGCAGTTCCAACTATTGCCTGCAGGTTAATGCTATGTGATACATGACATCTTCACTAGCTAAGGGTCATTATTCCACTTTATTCCACATTGAACCTTGACCTATGTACCTAACAAACAAAGTGTTCTGAACAAGTGCTCTCTTGCAGCTGAAATGATTTACTGCTCTTAGCAAGGAAAATTAAATGACCAGTGAGAGAGTTTATTACTTGACTTGTTACACACTCAACAAGGTGTCATCCATGTTGTCCACCTGCGTTGACTGGAGAAAAACGTGTGTAAAAATATTTAAATTGGAGAAACTGCAAAATGTTGCTGTCTCCATCTGCTACATTGATTATTCAATCTTTCTTGGTAAATGTAACGAGCAGTCTGATGGGATTAGTTTCTTTTGGCTGCATCCAATCAGACAGTTAAGTGGTAGATACTGTTTTGGTCAGTTACTTTTTAAGGGTTACGTGCAACAAAGTGCAGTGTTGTCTCCTGATCACTTGTCATGGCAGGGTGCTCTTGTCTGATAGGGTGTTTTAAGTACATATATGTGACTCATATTTTATGCTCCATTGATCTATAGTAACCTTTGTATTTAGCTCAGTTTCTTAGACACTTTTACTGAAGAGTGATGTCACTTGATATGAAGAAGCATCAGGAGTAGAATTATCATTTAGACAAAGCAAACTGGTATAATCTGGCCATACTGTTGCTATTGGTGATTTTCTTATTTGATTGATTGGGCTGTGCTAAGTAGCACATCTTAATACAAAAGGCTATTTATTGTGGAGGCAATGGGAGTTAGATGCCTTGCAAAGAGGCAAACTACAAACTACTGCAGTTGACCATAACCGGTCTGGGCAGGATTCATACTTGAAACACACTGATTACAAGTCCAGCATGCCACTGTGGCTCCTTTAAACTCAGTTTAGAAAGCAGAAGTATTATTTAAGGTTTATCACTAAGATTTCTTTTGAAACTTTTTTACTACAAAGAATTATATATTTTTATTATTTTTATTTATATTCTTATATAAAAACGAGTTTAATTATCAGCAGATTATTTACAGATCATGCTCACAGCACAGATATCAAGAAAAAAGGTCAAATGGTTAGTTAAAAATGTATTTCTCATTCAACGTTTCATATCATAATAAAAACAATTCGTATAAATCAATATTCAATGATTCTGCTTAAAATTTAAGGCATCTAGGCTCAAAAATATACAGGGTTCTTTAGAAAAAAGATGTTCAAGAGATTTAAATGCATAGAAAAGACATCTAAGAAAATTTTAATCTATTCTGCTTTGCATTGTAAGTGTTACACCTTTGGACAGTATATTCCTGAACATGTGTATACATGTATATACTGTATGTACATGTATATACAGTTCTATACATCAATAGTAGTACATGTACATTTATTGACATGAAAAAGTGAAAGAATATACATATATGGATCATGAATTAATTCTCTGGTTTATAAAGTATTTGAACCTTTAGTCAATGCAAAGCTTTCGTTTACTGATGATCAAATATATGACAGTTTATTGTGCACAGTAAATTTAATATTTTGCTTTCAAAAAAGACTGCTTAACAATACATTAAGTCATGAACATTTTTATACGAGTCATAAAGTAGGTTGGACTTGTATTATGATCTTTGTTTAATACTTTCCAGCTCAACTGGAGATTTCAGGGTTTAAATTTAAGCTTAAATTTTTCAATTTAATTTCAACAATTTACCAACAAAATTTTATTCTTGTACAGATACAACATATTCGATGTATATTATCCATACTGTACACTTGAGAAAATATTTCTTGTGTAAATTATGTTAATCTCATCATAATAAGAGCATATCAGAAACCATGGTACATATTAGAAGAGTTAGCTCCCTTTGGTAATGTTGGGGACTCTCATCTTAAGAGGAGTTTTCTCTCTCCCTGTATTGTTACATTGAATAAAGCACACGTAAGATCGATTTTTGGCATAGATATAACCCACAATGTTAATTGGTAACAAGACAGCAGACAAGCATGATGGTAAGTTCCATCAAAATCATGATGTTTGCTCAGGTTTTAGCAGCCTCTTCCCTTCAGCCATGCAGCAATAAAAATTTGCAGTTATAAAGGGGTTTTATTTGAGTTCTGGACAAAAAGAAGTATGAGTGCTTATTTATTTAGGCATATGTGCATATAACATACAATATTGTAGTTTGTTTTTCAATTGAAGAATATAAAGCTGGTTATTTATTAAAAAAAGACAACACAAAAGCAAAATATGTATTAAAAATCATAAAAATAAATTGACTTCGCAAAGCTTCATATACTGTCACTATGATCAATATGTAACAAATGGTTATTATATACACCATTATATCAAGATGGAATACAGGACACCCTCATTATAATGCCATCATGAGAGCCATAAGGTCAACCACCATTTAGTGAGACTTTCTTTTAATGAAATATGTTATATTATATATAATTGTATTACCACTTAATGAAATGGTATCCATAACCATAATCACATTGTAACAGGAATCATGTTATAATGAAATTCCTTATATTGATGGAGTGCTCTATTTTCAATACTGCAATCTTTTTATTTGTAGAAGATATGCCGGCACAAAAGAAATTCTGCATATATATATCCCAGGCTGAATAATATCTTAGCTTTTGCTTTCATCCACAAGAAAACATCATTATAAAATCCTTAATATAAAATCTAACCTTTTTATTGGTAATTTCTGTATGTACAGTTTATCACCAGAGAAATTTTATCCCTGAATCAAACAATGCGCTGTTCATTGTTATATTTCTTAAGATAAATCTAACCTGTAAAGGAGAATGATCATTATTTTTTACCTCGTACCAAAAATCATAAAGTTCTTGTTTTCTGATACAAATAAATATTTCTAGATCAAAAAATGTTTTACATTTATATATGTACCTTCTTTTTTAACAAGTTTACAGCAAAAGTTAATGTAAGTTTTACAATTTGTGGAATTTTCCAATACGATATTAAACAAAATAAACAAATAATATGAATACTCCTGAAATTCCTGATTTAAAATATGCAGTTTAATTTGCCTTTAATGTCACTTTCAATTTAGCAAGTATATATCTTGAACAGCCACATTTTCATGTCCATACTTATTTGATGGCTGGTCCATGCTTGAATATAAGCCTGACTTTTATAAAGTTTTGGCAAATTCTTAAGATATCTTTGTCTGATATAAAGCCCACCCCCTACTTTTGGACAATTTTATCTCGATGAGATCCCAGGTCTTACCATGGCAGAAGCACTGTAACTACAGCAATGCACCTCTGTTAGACAAGCACCTGACTTCAGGAGGTCAATTTTGTTCAGTCCAGAGGTGACTGGTTTATACAGGTTTGACTGTATTCCATTTATATATTTGTGTACAAGAAACATAACAATAATGTTCTCACTTTCTCTGATTGTGTGCACAATATTCATCCATATGTCCAGGGATTTTTCTAGGGTAGTTGGGAGTGCCTGTGCCCATCATTTTGGGAGCATAATTTGATAAATTGGAAATAACATTTTCAGGAGTACCGTATTTGCCGGCCTATAAGTCGATGTGGAGTATCAGTCGAATTCGCTAATTTCGTCAATTTTCAATCCTTCATCCATATATAAGTCGATGCGGAGTATAAGACGAAGCCCAAAATGATAAATATTTTGTTACACTATACTTTTCGTACTTTGAAATTTTGAAATTTTTTCTTTTTTTGCACGTACAAAAAATTACATTAACATACGGTAAAGCAATTTCAATGACATAATCCATATATAAGTCGATTCGGAGTATATGACGAAGCCCAGACTTCCAAGTCAAAAAGTATAGACTTATAAGCCGGCAAATACGGTAAATTTCTGCATGATTTTAAAATATTTTAGAATAGAGCTGGGACCCTTTTACATTGAAATTGCTGACTATTTGCAGCCCCTGAGGACCCCTACAAAATCTGCGCTGCCCTCCATAACTATGGACATAAATTATGAAACCACTTTTTGAACAAGTCATGCTTTTTAATAGTAATTAATTCCTCTGGATTCAGAATAATATGACATCATTGGTGTGACATATTCATGTTAAACCTAATGTATACAATTTTTAAGCATCCTTCAATTGTTTTGAAAGAAATTTTTTTGGAGAAAATGGTTGTTTAAAATCAATCAGTATGACCGATTCTAAGGTTTTCTTACATGCAATTTGATTATATCTTTTACTTTACACAATTATTAATTTCTGTCCTTTGCATTTTTTATGAAGTAAAATTTGAATTTCAAAAGACTTCAAGATCAAATTAATTTAATGAAACTTGAAGTCAAAATTTATGTGTCTTAGAAATAGCTATGAAAGCATTTTCTCTGATTGACTTGTACTAAATTGAGAATTCAAATCCAAATTACCGTATATATTTGCTTATAAGTCACATAATGTGCCAACAGATCATTGTCTCTTTTGTTTGTTTTACAGATTAATCCTAACAAATTACATATACAAAGATCTGCCGGCGCATTATGTGACGGCAGATATGAGTCTGTAAAATTTGCAGTTGGACTTGACTAATAAGTGGGTATATATGGTAATCATGTGAAAAAGATAATCCAAAATGAACATTTAGATTTTTTAAAGTGTACATGGATGATATGTTGACATTTACAAAAACTTTTTAACTTTGACATTGGGATGTGGCATGGGGATTGCTCAGCATTTTCACAACCAACAAGCTTCCATTACATACATTTTTAGAATAAAATCTGCAAGATTATACAAAGCTACTTCTTGTCTTTCGTAAAAGTTTTGTGAAAATCTATATACTCGAACTTTTAGTTATCAGTTTTCAGATTTCAATCTGAGTTTGTGCTGAAAAGAAAGTTTTGTAACCTTAGGGGCTAGGCCCCATAGCCGTAACAGGATCTGAGCATCAAAATTGATCTCATCCTTAAGTATGAAATAAAAACCATACGTGGGATCTTGTAACATCTTATTTTTAACATTTTGTGTAAATAAACTAAATTCATGATACCTCAAACAAACGATGCTTGTCGCAATCTCAGTACCAAAACACAGGAAGTATCTTCGCATTCATTCAAATGGTTTGCAAATGATATAGTCTGTTTTAATATATAACCAAGAGAATCTCTTGATCTGTGACAAGACACCAAAATCTCTTTTTTGCAAAATTAAATGACAATACACTAAGAAGTTCTTATCCAACGTAATGAATACCGGTATGTCCCAACATACTTTAAATTCACAAATATTATCAGCAGTAATTTCCTAATGTGACATGTGAAATAGACCATATTATCTAAACACCAAGTCAATGAATGTCGATTCCGTCCTGTGTATGTTTGCTGTAATTGAATTACAGTTTGTTCAAGTTAAAATGACTCGTGTTTTACAGTGCTGACCAATCACCAAGACAATTTCGATATTTTCATGTTTATAGCTTAATTTTGAACAGAGTTGTTGACAACAAAGACGTTCATGTTTCGAATCTGAGAAAAAATTCAGTGCACAAGACGTATCATGACAACAGGATGAGTTTTCTTTGCAGTCTTGTAAGTTCCCTGGGCTTTCCCATTTTTCACTATTCATGTATCGATTGAAGTTGCAGCCATGCATCGATTATGGGTACGTTTTTCGTCATCCACTGTATGTTACTCTTGGTTTTCTCCACGGCCTGCTGAAAGGCCCTCGCACCTGCTCCCAGGTTTTGAAATTTCGCCATGAAGTCCGTCAGCTGATCAAAATGCACAAATAAAAGTAACTATATAGTGAATGAAGATACAATTTTTATTTATGTATAGAAAAGGACTGGTGACAAAAAACAAATGACAACAGTGATAATTTAAAATTTATAATTTGTTGGCTAATGAGGAAGACATATATGGTCCTTCTTTAAACATGAAATATGAACTCGAAGTTAACTCGATATTTTTGACATGACTTTCCACGGATGTATTTTATTCATCTACTTATTAATTTAAATTTTCAGTCTCGTGCACAAATATATTTTGTCCTCTGTACAGATCATTAAGTGTAGTTAATTGACATAAGACTATTCTCTGTGGATAACTAACTCTCAGACTATATAGTTTACTTTAGTTTGGAGTATACAAAGAAAATGCACAATCAGAAGGCATGCAGTTGGCATCGTATTAAGTGAAGGAACAGCTGAGAAAAGGTTGAGAAAAGAAAAGAAAAATCCAGTCCACTACAAAAAGAAAGGAAGGTAGATAAGAAAAAATATTATATTCATATTTCAGTAGAAAATAGTATTTGGTTTAAACTCGGACAAAAGTACAGCGCATATGTTAGTATGAGGTGTAGAGCAGAATAATTCCAAGAAGACGAGCTTTGATGGAACGGTATTTGAGAAGGATGCAAGCGTGTGTTGTTATCGGTTTTTGCAAATTTTGTGCCTCTGGTTAAACTAAAGAGAAAGTGAGTATATATCATTGTAAAGTATCATATACATGTATTTGAAGATTAATAAACACTGTAGAAATCAAGTTGTTTAGAATGTTATACACACATGTTACAATGTGATAGACAGATAGAAAGACAGAAAGAGCAAGAGTTAGAATATGATAGATAGATAGATAGATAGATAGATAGATAGATAGATAGATAGAAAGCTCAAGAAATACAACTGAAAATCAAATCCATTTCATGGCCTTACACTATTTTCACTTCAGGTTGAGACCAATTTTTTTAAAAGAAAGGCAAACCAATTATTGTTACGGAATCATTTACTACCATTTCCACCAGATTTGAACATCAGTAACAGAGGAGACTGCCCTATGATCTTGATCTCTAATCTACTTCATTCTATCCACTGCTGATTCCAACATTTAATATTTCACTTATGTTAATTAAAATCCAGTAAAGCGATCAGAAGAAAGAATTAACATCTGGTACAAACACAAAAATAAATGCAATATAAACAAACTTTTCTGCAACTGACTGACTTAAACAACTAACAAAAGATGTGTTCAAAATACGAATTGGAACCCTCGTTCAGGATTTGATAATCATAAAACTCTTGAGCTTCAGTTTTTGTTTAGACCAATCACAAATAATATTACTTTTGAAAACTTGTTTCTGATTGGCTTATAGTGGAAACTCAAGCTCAGAATCACATTATCTCCTGGCCATGTCATGGTAACATAAGAAATGGAAATGTAGTTAAAATTGCCTTAGTGGATACCTATTTAAAGAATATCTGCTTCTAAAGGACATTTTTAATAAACCCCTTCCTTAAGTTTTTATTTTTCACCTCAACGTAGAGGAAACATGTCCATTAAAAACAAAACAGTGTGGATCCTTGAGTGTTATCTATAAACAGGTTTCACTGTGTAGCTCAACTTATGTCAGATTCTTCTTGTCTATATAGTGAAAATTACATTATTTTTCTTTCCACATGCAGTGAAATGAATTTTTAAAAAGATCTGCCACTAAAATGAAAAGAAGGAAATGGAACAGCTGCATAGGATGTATACACATTTAAGTCATGGTAATACCTCATGAATTGATTCTAAATCAATTTTTTCAATAAAAAAGTAAAAGTCTGCCTTATGTATGTTGGCCAAGATATTAAATTTCCCTACAACGTTATACCGAAATTCCTGTGAGTCAGAAGCCTTCCTGCCTAATGAAGATTAAGGTCAACTCTTCAATCTGTTTAGCAGACTTAGACCCAGCAATACTTAATAAAAACGTAAACTAATGCTAAATATTTTGGTAATGTAACAGTTTGCTGGAAAATCAAGGTGAAATTTGCATATATTTAGCCCAGAAATTGCAAAATCATACTGGGAAGGTTTTTTTTGTAAGCAAGGGATTCTGATTTTCTTCAAGAAAGTTGCCTTTGTGGAAAGAATTGTCCTTACGCAAAGAACCCACTAAGTTTATGATGTTCAGCTGGGATTCAGCACCATAAATGTACTGACGTGATCGGTGTTTTCATGCACATTTTAAAATGAATACGCTGTTAGTCTTTGCATACACACACACACACACACATACACACACACAACTTGTTCGGGAAGAAAGTGAATTATTCTGGAAGAAAATAACATTTTCTGTGAAAATCATTATGCTAATGACATGGCCATTTAAAGTCTATTATGAAGCTGATTTAGAAACAGTTAATATTAAATGTCCATGCTAGAAAACAAAAGTTATAATATGTGGCTGTAAGAATGCATACTGCTTTTAAATGAAATTACGAAAAAACGTGCTCCAATATTACCTGTCCCAGCTCAAAATCGTTGTTAAATGATTCTGTGATGCCGCTTATAAGGTTGGAAAATGAAAATGAACCACCACCATATCTGTATATAAAGTGAAATTGTACATATGAAATAAACAACAAATATTCCTACAAGATAATGTGCACAAGAAGGTAGTTTATTGCATACCCATCTAATCTTATATGGTTGATCAAGTGTTTGATTCATATGCTCAATCCGTAATTCTGTATCGGTCCTCCAGTAAAATATAGGGCCAAGAGATTACCATTAAGATTTGCTGCAGGTATTTCCCGTGAAGAAAAGCCATATCTGATAGTATATGTATGAGGGTTTAGGTGTTATGCATGTTCAATCAGATAAGACTACTTCAGAAGAAATAGTAACGCCAGATATTTATATTTACAATAGTTTTTCAGAGATAGCAAAAGAAACTTGTCAGATCAAACCACATTCTTAGCTTTTTGAAACTTGATACATAAAAACAGAAATCCCCGTTTTATAACCGGACAACCTACAGTGTCAACCACGTTTGCAATTCCACTCAATCATAACATGAAACTTGCATCAATTACTGATTTAGTACTACACTGGAGAAGGGGTGTACAATTATGATTTATATGGTATCGGCACGAAGCTCACATATACAAATAGCATCAAAGACTTTTCACGTTTCACACTTTCCTCCATTGACATATATGGCTGTTACAGCTTCAAAAGCTAGCTACAGGGGGCACAGGGACTTAATGTCTTTGTTTATCTTACATCAGTGTTCATTTCAAAATGACATTGATGACACAAGTCGAATAATTTATATCTTGTGAGAGTTTAAGATTAAAATTACTTGACGCGTTTCATAAATTTCATTTTAATTGAGCACAAATGTAAGATTCTATTCATCGCATGCCGATATTGTACCAAACCACACAATAGAATAGTGTAGTGAGATGACTTGGAGATACATTCTTTTGTATGATGTTATGATGTCATTTGTGACAACATGAGGTGTTATTACACGTGTTATATATACAAATAAATATATAAACAAAGACATGGCTGGTGGGAGGGAGTCAAACTCTTTGATAATGGACTAAAATGGACTAAAATGCTAGAAAGTTTTTGGACGAACCAAATGTCATCCACAATCGTAGCATTTAATTATTATTATTTTAAAATGTGGATTCGAGCAAAATATAGAAAGCTCGTGTTGGCCATAAATAATAACAGACAAATCTAAAGTAACAACGGTATTTATTGAATAGTGGATCTGCATCATTTGTGCAAAATTATAAGGCCTTGATGCCAAGATGTTTTTCGTCAAATTTGAATAAATTCTGTTCAGAAGTTTTAGGCAAAACTTCATTTTAAGTTTCCTTTTTATTTTCAGTAATATGCGGACAAATTTGATGGCAGATCGGAATCATTAGTAAAGAAATGAAAGGCTTTCTTGCTGGAATGCTTCTGTCAAATTTGGTTAAATTCTGTTCAATGTTTGAGAAGTTGTTTCTGGATTCTCTTTTTAGCAACAACGGCCTTATTTTGTGGCAGATTGGCATGATTTGTAAACATTTACTTGAGCTATTAGTGATGGGTGCATTGCAAACGACTCTGATAACTATAATTTGCTTGGCAGGGCCTTAAGCAAGGAATTTGTGATGGGAAGCACAGTTAGGTGAAATGGACATTCAGGGGACATAACTCCTCAAAATGATGACGTGGAATTCTGGTAATCTGACTCATTTACAGTCTCATTAATATAAAGCTGCATGGCAAATTTGGTTGAAATTCAACAATAATTTATAAAGTAATGCTGCAGAAACCAAAATCAGGAGAATAAAGTAGGGGCCATAACTCTTGTAAATGGTGATATTGAACGCTGGAAACTCATTAAGGTCTCATCAATATAAAGCTGTATGCCAAATTTAGCTGAATTCCAACCAATCTCAATACAGGTATACTACTGAAACCAATGTGAGGAGGATGGGCAATCAGTAGACATAACTTCTGTAAATTATGTCGTGGAACACTGAAAATTTTAACTCATTTAAGATTTCCGCTATGTAAAGTTGTATACCAAATTTTGTTGAAATGCATCAATTCTTGGTAATGTTAAACTATGGAAACAAAGTTAGGAGGATCAGCAATCATGGGCCATAACTCCTTTAAATGATGACGAAGAAGATTGGAAATTGAACTCCTTCGAGGTCTCATGAAGATAAAACTTCAATCCAAAGTTTGTTAAAATCCAACTATTCCCAGTAAAGTTATACTGTGGAAACCAACTTGTTGATAGCCTGACGAATGGACAATGCATCTTCTATAGAGCTCTGCCAACTCCGTATGTCAAGTGGAGTCCTAAAAGGATTTCGTTTCAGATTGATGTCATTTTTATTTTATAACGTTAGTAACGGTGGCCATATGTTATGTCCAAGATGAATGATTTGTGCAAAACTGAATGGCTTTCATAACGGGTTGCGTTTTTGTTAAATTTGGTAAAATTCTGTTCAGCAGGTTTTGAAAAGAAGTTGTTTTAAGACTTTTTCCACTTTTAGTAACTGTGGTCATATTTGATGACAAATCGATATAATTTGTACAAATTTTAAAGGCAGGATTCTGTCTGTCATATAAGGTCGAAGTCGGTTTAGAAGTGTCTGAGGGAGCAAACGTTTAAATGTTATTTTTAGCAACAGTGGCGGATCAGTATTATTTGTACAATCTAAAAGGTCGTTATGTCAGGAAGCTTTCTGTAAAATGTGGTCAAATTCTGGTCAGCGAGTTTTCTTTTTAAAGATTTTTCTATTGCTAATAACGTTGGCCATATTTGACACCGGATTCGCATCTTTTGTACAAACTTAAAAGTTCTTCATGCCAGGATGTTTTCTGTCAAATCTGGTTCAGCAGTTTTTGAAAAGTAGTTTCAATTTGTTTCTATTTTTAGCAAGGGCATTCATATTTGATTGCAGATCAACATCATTTGTACAAACGCTATAGACCTTCCTGCCAAGATGCTATTTGCCAAGTTTGGTTGAAATTGGTGCAGTGTTTCTTTAGAAGAAACTAGAAAAAAAGAAAACAACAATTGTTGACGGACGACGGACACAGCACCATGCAAGCTGCATGCAGGTCTATACCACACCATATGATCACTTGGCCTTATAGCCAGATAGGCTATATAAAAAAGGACATAGATGGTATGGATGTATAACCGAAGTAAGACACACATTATTTTTTTTTTTATTCCCAAAAATGTGAAAACAAATATATTTCAAGCAGTTGATACCTTAGTCTGAAAGTATTCACGATATCATTTATTGACATGCTGGGGATCTCGCTGTCCTAATCTAAGTGCTGGGAATTAGTTCAGATTGACTCCAGCAAATTATTATTTTTTTTATTCCCAAAAATGTGAAAACAAATATATTTCAAGCAGTTGATACCTTAGTCTGAAAGTATTCACGATATCATTTATTGACATGCTGGAGATCTCGCTGTCCTAATCTAAGTGCTGGGAATTAGTTCAGACTGACTCCAGCAAATGCAGGATATACAACAAGTATGCACTGGATGATAAAAAGGAGGAGTGGGCAATGTCGTTGATTAATAATACAGACGTGTTGCATCTCATGATCAAAAACAGTTTTACACTATACATAATTCACATGCAATTTTCCCAATGCAGCAATGAACCTGCATAAAGCCCCCTGCCTTCAGTTATTGCAAAGCCACCTTCACTATTGTAGCCCTTTTCCCATGCACATGGAAAATGGAACAAGTAATAATATGATAAATATCGCATTCGTGTAAAAGATATAAATCTTGACAATGGCATTATTTTTTTTAATGTTCTATCTTTTCCCAAAAAAAATAACAATAAAAAGAAACAAAACAGTAAAACCTAACATTACTTGAAATTTAAAAAAAGGACATTTGCAAATAATGTTCAATAACGTAATATTGAGTAATACTGAGTGAAATTATTAATTTTATTGAAAGAAATAAAGGAATAGTTTTTAAATATGAAGAAGCCACATTTTTCAGCCATTTATTTTAAGAACAGCCGTCAGTGGTTTCCGTGATGTACTTTCCCTTAGTTCCTTCAGTGGTTTCTGTGATGTACTTCTTACTGGTTTCCTTGATGCAATTCTTAATTTTGATTTTAAGAACCGCCGTCAGTGGTTTCCTTATCTTGATTTTAAGAACCGGAGTCAGTGGTTTCCTTGATGAACTTCTTGATCTTGATTTTAAAAACCACCGTCAGTGGTTTCCTTGATGTACTTCTTAATCTTGATTTTAAGAACTGCAGTCAGTGGTTTCCTTGATGTAATTCTTAATGTTGATTTTAAGAATCGCAGTCAGTGGTTTCCTTGATGTACTTCTTAATCTTGATTTTAAGAACCGCAGTCAGTGTCAGTGCTTTCCTTGATGTAATTCTTAATGTTTATTTTAAGAACCGCAGTCAGTGTCAGTGCTTTCCTTGATGTACTTCTTAATCTTGATTTTAAGAACCGCAGTCGGTGGTTTCCTTGATGTACTTCCTAATCTTGAAAAGGGGACATTCACAATACATATCTGATCTGTTATGAAAATTATATGAATAGGAAAGATAAACTTCGCTACTTCATGTTCTACATATATTTTTAGTTTCTAGGTCCAGGACATTAACTTTGCTCCTCTTTGTTCTACATACATTTTTAGTCTCTAGGTCCAAGACATTACCTTTGTTATTCTATGTTCAACATATATTTTTAGTTTCTAGGTCCAGGACATTAACTTTGCCACTCCATTTTCTACATACATTTTTAGTCTCCAGGTCCAAGACATTACCTTTGTTATTCTATGTTCTACATACATTTTTAGTCTCTAGATCCAGGACATTAACTTTGCTACTCCATGTTCTACATACATTTTTAGTTTCTAGGCCCAGGGCATTAACTTGGCTGTTCCATATTCTACATACTCTCTTGGACATTAACTTGGCTGTTCCAGACTATTCCATGTTCTACATATTCTCTTGAACATTAACTTGGTTGTTCCAGACTATTCTATATTCTACACGTTATATATACACACACACACACACACACAGACACACACACATCTTGTGTATAAATGCGATATTTATCATATTTTCTCTCTCACTTATTCTCTGTTGAACAAAACACTGCCACCGCCTTTTCATTATGAAAATACCTGTTGTAATTCAAACTCTGTGTTGAAAGAGGCTGTTATCCCCTCTATGATATTTGGCATGGCAAAAGCCATGTTGAACCTGGAAATGTTTTCACAAAAAAAAAAAAATACTTGGTAGAAAATATATCCTTCTGTACTGTAACTGATCAAAGCCTTAAGTCCTTTTCATATAAAGCAAAAATATTAAACATTTTGCTGTTTTTGTGATGTTTACTGAATTCATTTTTTTGTAAAGTCAGTGACGGGCAAATTATCAGACTGAAGTGTAATGAGTGGAAAGCTTCCTTGGATTCAAAATTGGTTGTCCATGTTCTCATTTACTCCGAAATCTACGTAAACATACCCATGTTTTGCGTAGTGTGGATGCAGAAAGAATAAGCAGAAAAGTTAAGTCGGTTAAAGTATGTCCCAAAAAGAATAATGAACTTTGTGATTATCAGAGTCATTATTTATTGTATGAAGGCACACTTGACAAAGAGTTACCATATGTATTTGTGTATAATGCATTGACTTGTGTACAACACATTTACTGGACAGGTGTATAATGTGTAGCCAAGTGCAAAAGGTGTAAAATGTGCCAACAAATCAGAGTCTCCATTGTCTTTTTTTTTAAAGAGAAAACTCAGACTCACATCTACAGGTGCATTACCCTAACAACGTAGGACCAAATCTACCGGTACGTTATGCGACGGAAAATATAAGTCAGTGCTGTTCAAAGTTGAGTGTACATAATAATACGGGTATATACGGCATTCCTTACCGTATCTGACTATTCAACTATGTAATTGTCCTACTACCTTATTCTCTGAGAAACATACATGAGCGATCAAACACACCAGGAATCTCCTAAATGTGAAATACCAGCTTCTTCTCAAATGAAAGTCCAGATGATTTTTAACTATTGTCATATTTGTACCTTAAGTTTTTCAGCAAGCTCTTTTTGTTGTCAAACTTAAAATATCTGTCCATGACAAGTGAATAAAGCATTTGAAGCTTCAACAATAGTTTCATTGCTTTAAATCAACAAAGTGGGACGTACTAAATAGGTAAATACATGTACTTACTTATCTAGTAGTGATTGGAAGCGTGCCCGGAAAAAGTCCCATGCAAGAGCGCGACCTACTGAATTCCTTGATATCCAAACAATTACAGACACTGCGTCTTGCCGCCTGATATCACCATTCTCCATCAACGCCATTTCTAAATATCTGGAAAATCATACGCATGTAGAAATGGATGCAGATTTGCATAAGGAAACAAAATAGTATATAGAATAGAAGTATAGAACCAGACAGTACAATTTGAAAATAGATGTTAATGTTTCTTTTGACTGATGATGAATATTACTGTAGGAATTGTCTTTAACCTTATTATTATTATTATTATTATTAGTATTATTATTATTCATGAATAATCATAAAAACAGGAAATTATGAGACACAAAACTACAGTAAGAAATATACAACATTATTTCAATTTTTTAAAAAATGTAACAACTTGGATATAACAAAAAACATAAAATTTATCGTTACTATGGTCTGCCAAAGTAAATCCAGGACTTGTAGTAAGCGAAGAAAAAAAAATCAGTGTACTTCAGTCTTCTTGTTTGATCTGTTAGGCATTTCTCTAATGTTATAATTATATAATTGCGCAAATGAAATTTTATACAATCTTGGTTCCAAAAAAATGGCATTGTAGAACATATGTATCATATTCATTATCAAAGTCATCGTATCTGAGCAAATTCATATATACAAATAAATTTGAAAACGGCTTCTGATTGGTTAATATCAGTGACATGATCTAAAATATTTCATCATCCAACAAAATGATAATCGTTTGAAACAATGAAAAAGGTAACTTAATAGTTAAGTTTTTATATTTCATCCTTAGTTCATGGCCACTTCCTTCAAAATATCGATAGCATTTTCTGACAGACAAATATAAAGAAATGAATGGACAAATTTTAAACACACAAAACATAATTTTATGCTTTGCTTTAAATATCTTTCAGTGTTCATGAATGTCTGAACTACTGATACCAAAGTTTATGAACTGTGTAAAAAGAAAAAAAAAGAGGTTTTAAAAGAAAAGAAGAAATAACAGACTTTATTTGGTTCACAGCAACTGTTCAGATGGAATATCTAAAGACTTGGTTTTGTTGTATAAAATGTCATCATTTTGAGGAGTTATATCCCCTGAATGTCCATTAACCCTTTCAACTAATGATAGCAAAATGTAATTGCAGGTATAAAGAAATTGGATCCAGACTTCCTCATGAAGGAGAATGATCCATTGCTAATTAACAGAAGAGTATATATATATATATATATATATATATATATATATATATATATATATATATATATATATATACACACACATATATATATATACATACATATATACATATATATATATATATATATATATATATATATATATGCATGTATTTGGTCCATAAACCAGTCCAAAAGAAGATGCACGGCAAATAGCTTGATGACCCAAACTACTCATTCCACCACTCACAGCATAGCTTTGGCGTCATTTCATCATTTCACACCTTCTGTAAGGCCTGGAGGTAAAATATAAAAAAGAAAGAAAACAGGATGAGTTTGCACTCCAACATGCTCTGACAGTCACCTACCGGCTTAAAATCCAGGTTTGACTGCTGCAGGACATTGCAGAGAGAAGTCTTGATTGCTCGGCTGCAAGATTTTCTGATTTGTATTTCCTAAAAGCAAAATCCCATTCCTCTTGGCCTCCATCTTGAATAGCAGTGCAGTAAACAGTTGATTTAAGGCTTGGATCAATTCTAAAGTAGAAAAGCCAGAAGAAGAATTTATTTCTTGTCCATCAATTAGTTATGTAAAGAAGAGATTCGAATATGTATGAATGCTACTTCAGTCATGACGAGAAGTATAAAACCGGCAAATGGCACACGTTGTTGTTAGCTAAAAGCTGTGCGGAAGTTAAATCATTGATAAAGTGCCTGGATTCAAGATCTTCAAGATTTAAATGATATCCCAATGCCCATATATATGTAGTATCATTTTTTGATGATGTGTGCATGGTCGAGATGGTATATGGATTGGTGCTTACAGGCAAGGCGATGTGTGCCGCTGATCCAGATTCGAATCTCCGTAGAGTACGAATTAAAATTCTCTAACCTGTATGATAATAGTATTTATTCGTATTTAAAAATTATATTAATGTTATCAAGCATTCGCCTGTATAATCTAGGGATAGCACTTTCCGCTCTGTTTGGTGTGTATTTGTGTGAGTGTATATATATATATATATATATATATATATATATATATATATATATATATATATATATATATATATAATTCTACTGACACACAATGAGACACCTGATCACGTACCGGCAGTTATGCCCACGTATGATTACATTCCGCAACCTCTATATGAAGTTTTCTAACAATGTGCATGCATTAGAATGCGGAAAAATCTCTAAATAGCAAATGTGAAGACGTTTATGATGATTGTATTATACCGGCAGTAACACTATCCTTGTGACAGAAAAACTACCATTTAGATTATAAAATCCTGAAATATGAGATCAATTTCGCTATACCTGTTTCAATTTTCATGTTTTCAATAGTGGAAAATGATGTGTGAATTCTTTTCGAAATTTAGTTGACCTTTCCAACATGTCTTGACTTATTAGTATTGGAAGAATGAGAGAACCAAGATAGTTTGGGAAGTATGTGAAAACCAAGATAGTTTGGGAAGAATGTGAAAACCGAGATAGTTTGGGAAGAATGTAAAAATCAAGATAGTTTGGGAAGAATGTGAAAACTAAGATAGTTTGCGAAGAATGTGAAAACTAAGATAGTTTGGGAAGAATGTGAAAATCAAGATAGTTTGGGAAGAATGTGAAAACTAAGATAGTTTGCGAAGAATGTGAAAACCAAGATAGTTTGGGAAGAATGTGAAAACCAAGATAGTTTAAATTATACTGCTAATTAACAAGCTTTTCTGTTTTACAGAACAACCTGATACAGTTACCAACGAAAAGATGGGAACAACTAATTTATTAACCAATCAAAGTATTAAGGTGCTGGTTGTTGAAAGAGATCGATTTACTTAGCATAGGCCCAATATTTGTCCATTTTAACTTTAGCTATAAGAAATTGACACACGTTTTAAAGGACTGGCTATAATTTTTGTTTTTCATATTGAATGATTAAATTGAGAAGGAAAATGTTTTGTTCTTAGTACTATCAATTAAGCTCCTCTAAATCAAAATGAATACAAGTTTTAAGTGTCCTTTACATACCGGGAGTCAGTCACAGTTACATTTTTAAAAAGACTATAGCATTTGTAACCGATTGGAATGACTGTCAGTCGCCTGCCAGTGTGCATGGTGTTATCATGATTATGCCAGGCCATACTTGTTCGCAGTAAATCACCGTATGCTATAAATTGACTGCGAAATTTATTAGACAGCTTAAGAAAAATGATTTTCATCTTTGTTTTGTTTTGTTTTTGTTGGTTTTAACAGCACTTTTAACACAGTATTAGCTATATCATGCTGGGGAAATGGAAACTAAGTGCCTTTCCCAAGGATACACCGAGGCAGAAGTGAGTAAACTTTCTTGACATGTAACTTTCTTTACACTATTTAAAACATGTATTCAGACTAAGTTTAACCGGTTTCTTGCTCTTGGATCTGTATGTCATCATTCTTCCTGCCTGCCAGTGATTCAGATTTTTACATCAAATTGATTTTGTACTGATTAAAGAGATTTTGATGATGTCAGTGTTTAAGTAGAATCTTTACTTATAAGTAATTATTTATTACAGCCAATAGTCGCAAGTGCGCAACAATTATCTAAGAACTGTTGTCTGGCGCGGTAATGCGCGTGTGCCTAGAACTTAGAACTTATTATTGAAAAGAATTTTAATTTTCACAATGCTGGAAATATTCATATTGACTAGAATTAAACAAAATTTTCTCCAGTGTTGAATTTTGACTTCGAATTCCAATTAAAGATGTGTCAGTTAAGTTTGTGCTTTATTATTCTGTAGCACTACATAGCCACTTTTGTGCTGAGGTACCGTAAAACACGACTACTACATACATTGTTTTCCTGTGGCAATACATAGCCACTAATGTGCTGATGCACCATAAAACACTACTACTACATACACCGTTTTTTTCTGTGGCACTACATAGCCACTATTGTGCTGATGTACCATAAAACACCACCACTGCATATGCTGTTTTCCTGTGGTACTAAATAGCCACTATGGTGCTGATGTACCATAAAACACAACTACTACATACACTGTTTTTCTGTAGGCATAAATTCGGTTAGGTAATAAAACATATTTTATGGCTATGTAGCGAGCATACAAAAATGATTTGCCTGCCTTACCGCCCCTCCCCTGTGTACAACAAGGTGTTCTTCTCTTGGGTCTAATAGAATAAGTTCTAATCCACAGCACCTCAAGGCAAATAGGTTGGTCTATTCCCTAAATGGCCGTTTAATATATGTAAATAATAGTCATTAGCAAACACCATAAAACTGCAAATTAATCAGTTTATACCAAAACAACAACAACAACAACAACAAAATACAAAAGACCCCCCAAACAAACAAAGAAACGACCACAACTTTAAAACAGGCAGTAATGCAAGGATTTGCCTAAAAAGGTGTCAAACATTTAGTCAAGGTCCTATTGTATGCATAAATAAAGTGTAACTGAAATTACCGCCAATTATGGCATATATAATTTGAATACTAATATCTCAGGTTTTAATTGTGGAGATGTAAGGATGAATTGTATGCTCCTTTTGAGTGCATAAGATGTCCAAAAACTACACAGGGGGTTTATGGTCCTTTTGTAATGGTACTTTTCTTGGGCGTTTACTAAATAAATACCTATACTGTATAATGCACAAATTTCATTTCTGAAACTGGAATCATCCAAATTTTTATTTACTAACAATTATAATCTAAAACAAAATATTTACTAGTAAACAGGAATCCTCTCAACAACAGGATCACATTTGGAGTAGCGATCAAAATATACAGTCTGGTATGGGGAATTTGTGCAGATGAAATGGGAGTTGAATTCCTTGCATAGAGATATGCCACAACAGCCAATCGAGGCTGATCTTGACAGGATTCAAACCCGTTACCCTCTGGTTGTGAATCAAAGCTAACGGTACGTGGAGGAAAGAAATATGACTGCTATATACTACTCATTAAGATGCATCAACATACAAAGTTTCATCAGTTTAGGATCAAAACAAAGTTTAATTAGATGTAATAGGATCAATGATACAAAAGATGTAATAAACAAGGGCTAAAATTACATACATAACAAATGTGTGAAAATAAGTCACAAAGTCACAGTGACCTAGCTTTGGTATGGTTGAGTTTCCTTGAGATGCACCCGCATACTGATTTTCATGGATGTAGTTGAAATCGGCTCCAAGATATTGAACATGTAAAGAATAAATAGCTAAATAAAATAAATGTCACTCAGGCACAAAAATTTGGTCACATTGCCTACATTTGGTAGTTTTAAGTTACTCATCCAGAGATGTATTCACATGCCAATTTTGACAAGTGTAGGTGAAATATGCTCCAATAAGAATTGAGGGTGTAACGAACTGATAGCTGAGAATAAAAAAAAAGTCACTCAACAGTGACAATTAGGTCGCAGTGAACCAGTTTTGTATAGTTCAGTTTACATTGTGAAAATAAATATCTAACATGAGAAAAGTAGTGCGTCAGTGCAGTTTTTATAGCTTGTAAAACAAGTTTCACAATAACTTGGCGTGATTTGTTTTCACATGTGCTTTTAATTTTCATCCAAATAATACATGTATTCCCTGAGTTTTAATGATTGACATTTATTTATCTTGTATATTTGGTCTGCCTATGTATTGACTGCTGTATTTGGTGAGATCTGGCACTTTGAGACTTGAACTTGTGTCCAAATGAAAGCTGTATCTTTCAAATATTGAATGCATCTGACAATTTACACTTTATTTGCCGAATACTAACCACATCAATTAGTGTCATAAATTAACAGTTTACCACTGTCAAACATGTTTGCCTGATTGAATTTCTCAGACATATCAATGCTCAAATATCTCATATCTAACAACAAAATTTGTATTCGCGGATATTTCACTTATTACATAAATTAAGAGAAAATATACACCACAATAAAATAAACTGGTTAACGGTATAATTAGAATAGATGCATGTAATCCATTCTTACCATATACTATTAAGCTGCTTAAAGTTTATGTGCCTTCTTGGTCATTACATTGTGTATTATGGCCATATGACTTCAAATGAGCACAGCAGAAAGTATATAGTGTAATTAAATTTTAACTGCTATGAGTATCGTAATTACAAATAGGTAACAATATTTAATCACACCATATTGTTCATCTATTCAAACATAGTGGTCATTGATGTTATGGATGAGTAACCTCAACTTGACAACTACATGTTAGGAGAATAGTTCAAAACAAAATCTTGATCATTTGGACTTTGTCAACTGGTGGTTGAAGTTTTGAAAACTAAAAAAAGTGTTTTGTTCTATTGGCAGTTGATTAACTATTTATACTTATCTGCAATTACAACAATATAATCTAGGTACTCCTAACAGAATTAATTACAATGTATAGTTTCTTCTGTGCTCATTGAAAGTCATATGTCCAAAATGCATGGTGTAATGACCAAGAATGGCACATTAACCTTAGCTTATATGTCATTTGACACATTTGCTTTGGAGTTTCTATGGGTCTCTAAAAGAAAGTGTGTAACAAAGTGATGCACAATGTATGTGATTACACCAAATAAGGTAAATATTTAATTACGTATTTTTGTCTGTAACCATCCAGTCCCTGAAGTACTGTTTAGCTGAATCCCCGCATTCCTTGTTTCCATAGGAACACGCTTGACCAACGATCAGGGATCGGTAGTAGCTGAAATGAAAGCATGTTTTAATAATGTATTTAGAACTGAGTTACGTGTATCTTTATTTTAATTCAGTTATGATTTCCAAAATCAATCGATGGTAATAAATTTTGAAATTTCTCTTTCGAATAAAAGATAAACTACTATTAGTAAAACCTAGTTACGGTTTGTTATTTTACTTACACGTGCTAGGTGAGGGAAAATGTGGATTTTTTATATACACAAAATGCACATTTTTGGGGATTTATATCAGACTTGCAAATATTTTGGATTTTAACTATATTTGGACAAACATTTATACTCTTTTGATATTTCTCGGCCCTGTCTCTAATTGAGTGCACAATTATGAAATTCTGAATTAGGTTAGGATCAGTTACTCTATGATTACAATAATTTTCTATTCATAATGTTAGATAGCATGCAAAGATATACGTTATAATAAGCACAATACATGTAGATCAAAATTAATTTCTGTGCCTGTGATGTGATTTTGCATTCAGCGAAGTTTCAGATTTTATTTTTGAGGCTTTTGTCCCCGAGGAATTTGTGACTTTTTGGTCAAGTCAAACTGAATGAGGTAAATGTTATTTCATCACTACAGCAACCCATTCAACCATCGATGTTTGACCAGAAGGGGACTTACACAGCGTGACCGCACAGATTTAGCAACAAAAATAAAATAAAATAAAAAATTCTTTCCTTTCTTCTCGGATACGAAGAGCAATCCTCATTTGAAAAAAAAAAATCAATAACGAAGTCGGTAGAAATGCACCAAAATTCGAAATCCATTTCAAGCCATTTTATTTCTTCAAATTCATACCTAAGCTTGCAATAGTTTTGACTACCAGATATATATTTTTTATTAAAAATCGAGAGCTGCTAGAGATGGGTACATCGCAAAGGGTCCCACTTACCACAGTTTGCTTGATGGGCTTTAAACAGAGGAGCTTGTGTTGATAAAGGAAAGTTAGGACAATGGGGATTCAGGGGTCATAACTCCTCTAAATGATCTAAAGCGAAAGTTGGGAAAACATTTGAAAAGGCAAGAAACAAACTAAGAAGTGTGCCACCTAGAAACGTTCAAAGGAGAACTGTCTACAAGGTAGTAAAACATGGCCTGGTGATCATCAAAAATCTGAGATGGGGTCGGATATTGACTTTTCACTTTCAGCCAATCAAAAGTGGCGTTACAAAAGTAAAGTCCTTTGAGATTGGTTTCTACACAAAATCTCAAGCTCAGCAGTTTGATAATTTCCAGGCCAGGATCACACAACTTTTAAGCTGAAATTTATCTTCAGACTTTATTGTCAGCCAATCACAAAGCGATTTACTTTTGAAAAGTCGCCTTTGATTGGTAGAGAATGAAAACGTAACCACAAATCAGGCTCAGACTTGAATAATCTCCAGGCCAGTACAACGAGCCAAATTATGTCAGTTTTTTTTAAGAGAACGACCATTATAAGCTACAAATGACCACCCCACATTCTCCAAACCCAGTGGTAAATAGGAAGTCTGCCAAACTGTCTTAAAGTATCTTCTCACCCTTGCATAATTGTTCTCTTTTATTGCAATCAATTTTTGTTTCAAACATCTCATTTTACTTCATACAGACTTACGAATGAAAACAATCTGTACTTACGATTCAAGATGAGTAGCGCCTGTATTGTTAAGACCGGTTATATTAAATGGCTCCTGCAGCTTTCTTAACATGAATTTCTGCAGAAGAAAACAGATAAAATATTATTTTCCACAAAATGAGTACTCGAAGCGAATATTTTTAAATGAAAAAATCACGAACTAGATGATGCCCCACAACGTGTATGACGTGTATATTGGTGTATATATTTCATTATTGTTATATATTTGTATATGGTTTAAGTGTTTGTGTGTGCGTGTGTGTGTGTGTGTGTGTGTGTGTGTGTGTGTGTGTGTATGTGCTATTATGTGCAGATAACTTTTAAAAAGAATTAACAATATTGTAAAATGAAAATATGTGTAGTATCGAATATATACAAACTGTGATGTCAGAAGACATGACATAGGTGCACATATTATTTTTATCATAATTTTTTGTATTAAATAGAATGACATCTGAAAGAATGTTTTGAGAGTAGTTAATAATTCTTCAAAATTGCTGAATTAATTCAAAACTTATTTTACAGCCAAACTTACACTGAACCTGCCGTATAGGGAATGTCGTTTCAGCATTGTATTAACATAATTAAGCTCAGAAACAGCGGCACTCCATGGTATATATTCTTCTTCTTTTGTTCAAGATATTCTAGCATCCTCAAGGCTACAGCCATGGCTAAATCTCCGATCTGGGAAGAAAAAAAATCCAAATTATTCAAAAACTACATCACTATTCTAAGATTGTTGGTTTTATGTTATGTTCATGTTTATTTTTAATATTAAATAATTTAGTCCATATATAAGATAGTAATAATACAGTTGTAAACAAGAGTCTCATGAAGAAACTGACGTTATTCTGGACCAAAGGAATTTTCAGGCATCCAAGATAAGAACGCTTTTTCTTTTTTTCTGCTGAGTGCTGAAACCATCTGGCAGCCATACTAGATGTAAGATCGGCACAATTTCTAGTAAGAACAAACTAGATATCATAAAAAAAAGTATTTTGGTGAAAAACCCCCTTCTCGATATGACCATTCATTCCTGAGAAGTAGCGATACAAAATATTTTAAAGATGGCCGCCATGGTGGCCATATTGGACGTCAGATAGGCATCATTTTCGTTTAGGCTCAACTAGACACCATAAGAAGTTCTCTTGTGAAGAAACCCCATGTCGATATGACTTTCCGTTTAGGGGGAGCAGCGATAACAATATTTTCAAAATGGCTGCCATGGCGGCCTTATTGGATGTATGATAGGCAAAATTTCACTTAGGACCCAAACCAAATATTATAATTGGTCTTTTGGTGTAAAATCCCATGTTGAAATGGCCATTCACCCCCATAAGGGAGAAGCGATGACAATCTTTTTAAGATGGCCGCCATGGCGGTTATATTGGAGGTTAGATCGGCGCCATTTTCATTTAGGACCAACTAGACGTAATTAGAAATCTATCGTTGAAAAACCCCATGTCAAATAAAAAAATCCGTTCAGGAGAACTAGCGATAACAAATATTTCAAGATGTCCGCGATAGGCATCCATACTGATGTTAGATTGGCACCATTATGATTTAGAATCACTAGACATCATAAGAAGGTTTTTTCGTGAAAACTCCAGGGTCGAATACGACCATCCGTTCAGGAGGAGTCGGGATAACAATATTTTCAAGTATAGCCAGCATAGTGGTCATATTGCATATTCTGATCGGCACCAACGTCATTTCTCGTATTTCAGACCAACCAGACCTTGGGATGAATGTTGTTTCTAAAATTGGTGACAATTCCTCCCAGTATATTGAGGAGTAGCGATAATATAACTCGTGACGTCGGATGAATAGACGGAAAGGACCACCGCCTAAAGTCTTCTGCACTTTGACTAGCAGAAGAAAAAAAAGCATTTTTGTTCTTCTTCTCTTTTTTGAGTATGCGATTAGGTTTCGACGTCCAAATGCTATGATTTTGTGTAAGGACCTAATTATAGCAAATTATTAAAACCTGGTGATGAAGTGAAGGTAATATTGAAAACTAATATAAAAATTAAGGGATGAAAGAGAAAAGCTAAAAGGCAACTTACTTATGCTAAATTCCTAGCCCGTCATTTTATAATCTGGGGCCCGATTGATTGGTGTGGATTACCTGAAAGTTAAAATTATTAACTACTGCATTGGTGTTTAAAGGAGCTATTTTATAATCGTATTGATAGAATATCATCAAGTATCCCTCAAACATATTTATAGTGCTTTCCTATGCCCCGAACATGTTGAGATTCCGTGTTAAGCAAGGAAATTTAAAAAAAAAAATCTTATTCATCTGTTCACACCTTTCCTTCGATTTATTCGATCGGTTCATTGCTTAACTACAGTCCATTTAGTTTATTCCATTCTCCCTTCATTTCATTCCATACTATTGGAGTTTATTGAGATTAATTAATGTAGGTATACATAATTCAATTATTCACTACATGTATAGGCAATGATCAAGCAAATCGCAATGAAGGTTACAACTGATTTCTATATTTAGAAACAATATCAAAAGGGGGTAGAAGGAATTCGTTTAATAAATGAGGTAATCACTTATTCAGGCAAAATATGTTGTATGGAGATTAATGGGTGTTATCTAATATAAACGTGTTAATGATAATAAATGGTGTAGGGTTGAATCACCATCGTATATTCTCATTTTCATCAAGCCCGCGTTGCCTTCATTGATAGAGATTAGAGAAACAGGGTGACCACACCTGCGGATTGTTTTCCGCAAACTGCGCTTTTTTCGAGTATTCGGATTTACTGTAGAATCGCGCAATTTTGCGGATTTTCTCTTATTTGAAACAAATATTGATTTATCCGTATTATCTGTCGATGAAAATGATAATGTCAGACCCTGAAACACGTTACAACCGTTTACCCTCCACACTGGTCAGGATTACACGTAGAGCAGGGTAGGTAGCATAACAAGACAAATGTATTGTAACCGAACAAAGATATAAAAAATAAATTACTGCAAGATCCCTGGACATCACAAAATTGAATTAGCGGATCGAAGTCTACGATTTTATAATCTGATAATTTTTTGGGACTCCGCGTATTTGTTTGTCGAATTCTCGTGGTGACCTCTAGAGAAATGTCTTATATCAGATTAATACTGTAAAAGTCTAACTGATTGATTGATTAGTGGATTGGTGTTCAACCACACGTCAGCACGTGAAAAACCATTTAGTGCCAAGGCAATGGGAATAACGTGCCTTTCACGGAGACACACAAAGGCAACCGATCCGGGTTGGTCTGTGCAGGATTAAAATCCATAACCCCCTGATTCTGAGGCTGGCACGCTAACTACTTAACGAAACTTTTGGTCTAAAAATGCAATCAAACAACAGTTACTATTATTATGAATTTGGATGTTTCTGTGTGAGAGAACAAAAATTGATTTTTCGTCTCATCTGTTGAGGATATAACAGAAAGATAAATATTACAGGGGTAATGATGTAAGTATCCCATCAAATGGAACTCAAGAATATAGATTGATCGCAATAATACAGAATTTGGATGAAAATAATACTCATCTTACAGACATTTTCAGAACTTATTTCCATCATACAGATGAAAAAAGTAGAAGCCAATGAAAAGACAAGTTTTATTTACCGTGTGATTGGTATTTAACTGTTTGATCAAGGCATTCCAATTTATTAGAGGTCATAGTTTTGATCCTCTGTAGTAACCATACTGCATCACATTTCCTAATGATCCACTGTGTGGTGGTGGTGCGGGTGTGTTAGAGTCAGGAAATTGAGACATTTACATATCGTCAACGTCACTGTAAGGGAAATTAAATTACATAGTAAATTTCTAACAAGGATACATAACCAAAAAATCAAATTAGCCAGGTCTGAAATTTAAATATTTACATAGTAAATCCTAACGAAGGATACATTACAAAAATCAATCAGCCAGTCTGAAATTAAGTTAAATAGTAACCTTTCTAAACAAGGAATACATTATCAAAAAATTCAATCAGCCAGTCTGAAATTAAGTTAAATCATATCTTCTAACAATGATACATTACTAAATGACCAGTCAGTCTGAAATTAAATTACATAGTAAATTCAAGCAATACATTACAAAAATCAATTAGTCCCAGTCTGTAATTAAATTAAATGGTAACTTCTAACAAGGATACATGAACAAAAATCAAACAGTGCAGTCTGAAATTAAATTACATAGAAACTTCTAAATCTAACACGTATAACATTACAAAAATCCAATCATTCAGTCTGAAATTCATTTTCATATTAAAATTCTATAAATAATTAAGTTTAAAATGTCACTGTCCATTCATCAACATTCTGCCTGTCTGTCTTTTTGTTTATCTGTATGTCTGTATATATTAATGTCTTATTAATTCTTTCCATCCACCTATTTATCTTACCTGTGTTTTATGTTATGATCCTGTTTGGTCCATCGGTTCCTTTATCTCCTGTATGGATACGTGTATGCTAATCTTTACTCTGTCAGTTTATTTATATATCTTTCTGTCAGACTGTTGTGTATGTATTGCAGATTTTTTTCCGCTATTGCTTACCTCAGTTTTACAGGCATGCCATATATAATTAGAAGCCATTTGCATCCTATGCGTTGTATAATTAGTTGGGACAATTGTGGTTTTTTACAATATAACTTTTTCATATATCTTTGTGAACTTATAAGAGACAGGGAAAACAAATTTACTTGTTGAGCTGTTCCTGTGAAAACCATTTTAAACGTCGGCATCTATTTGATTGAAATCTTTGTCGAAGCTGGTCCGTGAAAGTAAATGTTATTTCCCACATGTACCTACATAATAAGCATCTTTTAAAATAAATCTGCATCACAGAGGCCTTCCCCCTGTGTCTTTCAATGGCTAATCCTTCTTCTCCTCCTTTGATACAAATATACCATCAAACCAGCTCCCACACACGAAATGCAGATACATTCACAGATCTTTATGTACATAATTAATAGTAAACCCCTGGAAAGACACATATCCATACATCCAAACTCTCTGTCATGGAAGCGGCTACAGAAAATGTTAAGAACCCGTGACTGTCACAATAATAGGGGTCGGTCTGACTTCAGTTTTCATTGAGGTGTGTGAAAGGGGTGCTACTTATCGGCATCTGATTGGCTGGTTGACCTAGTTAATTAACAGATAAAACTCAAGAAATACAGAAGCCACCTACCAGTTTTCAGCCGAACCAGCTTGTTTAGAATCTCGTTCTCGGCCCTTTAAACCACATTATAAAAAAAATGCAGGTACGAATTTAATGAACAACATTACACAAAGACGAACAGACAGGATTACCAAAACCCTAATAACTATACTTGCTTTTTCAACGAACATAGTGCAGGACAACATTCATTAGATATGGAGGAAAGAATGAGAAAAGTAGTTTAATATCTGGTTT
>JAQPZY010000108.1:0-46401 GCA_029931535.1 Margaritifera margaritifera
CATCTTGCTTCTAGAAGAATTACGTGGACTATATGTATCCCAGGTAGAATAGAACGCCTCCTTTGAAAAGTAACACCATCTCCATAACGTTTGGCTGAAAAGTAGAAATGAAAAATACACATTTAATTATAGATTTCAAACAATACATTGCAAATAAATTTATTGTTAGGTCCTACAAATGCAAACTGTATTAGATTTCTGATTGACAATGTTGCTTTTTTAGTGAGAAGAAAGTATGACCAGCTGTACACAGCTTGTAATATACAATTAAGTAGTAACTAAATAGGAAAATGTTGGAAAATCCATTTCGAAAGGACACACTAAGTCTAACTGTATTTCTTTCTAAATTTAGTCTGTCTTTCTGTATATATAGGTGTACATGCAATGACAAGTTAATAATTACAAATATAATATGCGATGGTACCATTTTTCCCCCTCAGACGCTTGGATTGAAAACTGTGTGTATTCATACTGTCAACAGACTGTTTTGCAGTTCCCGTGCCAAAAGGTCCATTTCCTTTGTCTGTCAAGAGTTCATCTCAACTATATGTTTTTTATTACTCTGGTACTGGGCATACAAGGTCTTGTTCTGAATTCGTTCAATCTAAAATGCTAGTATTTAATACAGTACACCTACATTATATGTTTGATGAAAAATTGAAAACACTTTAATATGTTTGCCAATTTTGTCCTGTTCTGGACAATCTGTCAGAAAGTACCAGAAGAATAAGATGAAATAAACTTAACAGGAATAGAGACCCTTTACATTAACAGTATTACTGATGAATTAATTCATGATACTGACAATACTTGATAAACGTTTGAATTCCGGAATAAAGTGTTTAGAAAAATACAATATTTCATTACTCCAAACCTATCAAAACTTTAGTAGTCACAGGGTGACCTCCTTGAAACTATTAGTGGCCATTTCAATTTTTAAGTTGTCAAGAGCTGATAATTTGGTAACCTTAGACACAGAGCAGACATCAGTTGAGTGGGGACTCAATGGAAGAAGATGACAAAAAGTGAAGGTTTTAGTTAGGATATATAGAGTAATTATGAAAAGCATAAGATTATTTTTAATAATATAGTTAGATCTCTCTGACAAAAAAGTTACTGTCTTCATCTGCTTTAGCCTCATGCCAGACACTAAATTCACTGTTTTGGAGTTCACTAAACCATCTCTCCATATTTCCGGGCCTTAAATTCAATGATAGCTATATCTGCGTTTATGGTGGTTTGACTAACGGTAATTTTTACTGACGACTAAATTTTCTGCATTTGTATCCATGTCCGCATTTTTCCTGATTCTTAGTTGAGGCAGCTGAGGTTTATTGTCTAGTCACACACACACACACACACACACCACACACAACACACACACACACACACAAATTGCGACTTAACATAAGAACTAAGGCTGCAAGGTTTAAACGTGTAAAGCGGCTTAGTTTAGTTTACTTCCTGTAAACGTTTACAAAAATTGGTTACCGTGTAAACGAACTTCCACGTGGCTGCCTGTGACGCAGAAACTATCTGTTCCAATTAATTGATAAATGTTCCAATCGTAAGATTTTTTTGTTACTTTTTTTCTGAAAGAACTGATGATTTTCACATCCAATTGGACATCACTAGGAAAAAGCCGAAGTTTACGAAAATTGATTGTACTGCACATTGGACAAAATTACACATCCGGTTGATTTACTGATCTTGTTGACCACAAGTTCATTATGCTGTTTACCTTTGATAAACATGTTTTGTTAACAGAACCTGATTGGTAACATTTTATTCCAAAGAATCACCGTTTCAACTTTGTAACCACTGCAGTTTCTTGTGGTCATTGTAGATCCATATAAGGATGTCTACGGCAGAGTGTCCGGTTGCATTATCGATTGTTTTAATCACGTACATATATGCTACAGTACGATCCTAAGGAAGTTTTATCTAAATTGTCAGATATATTCAACAAAGACATGCTTTAAAAACTGAATTTTTGTCACAATGAGAGGTAAAAGACGTACATTAAATTAAAGAACAGCAAGATGAGCGAGGTACGCCATGCACATTATCATTATATGGTTTTGTATATAAATATCCATCAGCTGTAGGCCTATTGGGCAGATCGGGAGAATGGTTGAATGTCTAATTGGTTCGACTAAGCTTCATCGTTTCGGTTATTGATTATAAATTTTGGTGCACTCGGCAGCTTTAATAGGAACCCACAGTCTCACAATCGAAAAGTGGTTATGCTGTGAATTAAATGGCATCTGCCAAATGATTTTAGCATAGAACATAGTGTATACTTGTATTCAGAAAGTGTTGATGTAATTTTCTAGTTGCTGCGTTATGATTCTGATGCTCGCCAGAGGGTAAACAGTTGACAATTTTTATTTAGCAGTTTTGAAGTATAGTCCCAAATGCGACCATTTGAGTTGCAATTGGAATGCTGCTTTAGCAACCACTTTTTTTAAATTTTATTTTTAAATTTTTTTATTTTAGGGGGGAGGGGTGCAAATAATTATGGGTAAAAATACTAATTTTAATATATTTTCTTTTTAAATTATGCAACTTAGAGAGTGTAGACTTTTATACGGTCAAACATGTATTGTCACCCTGAGCTCTTCATTAAGATAACCCTTTGTAATATGAATTTCTTGTTTGGCTCAAGAATATAAAGAAATAAAACACTAGTTACATCTTTATTATTGTATAGACTAGTAAAGCAAAATACAATTTATTAATATGAACACAGTTTTCTGAACCAAAAAAAAAAGTTCAAAAATAAATCGGATACTGTACAGAAAATTAGAGGGTACAGGAACTTTTGACGATATGGTAATCCAAGTCAATTAGTCATACCTTCACTATTGGAATTTGTGTATTCTTATTTTCCTTTTTAACACTTGCCATGAAACGTGAAGCCACACCTGAATGTTATGTTGATGCTGGTTACATAGGAATGAGCCTCACGTTATCGTTGTCCATAGCATCCTACTGTTGGGTAATTTAAGAGACTAAGCATGCAAGACACCAATTGACCAACAGCAAAACTAATTCCTGTAATGCATACATCTGTTTAGAGTCTACTTTTCTTTACTCTCTCTGTATCACTTTAATAAATCATAAATGATGAAATGTGCTGAAAGTTATTAAAAGTAAATAAGATCTATTTGATATAATTGTTTTTATCCGACATGTTCAATCTCAAAATGGATCTGTTGGATAAAGGAGTTTATACTGTATTTACTAGTCTGTGTTTCTTGTTAAACGATTACTTTATAATCATGGAGAATATACAGTAAGACGTCATTAAATGTGAGAGTTGGGATCAAATGTTTGGTACATTTATGTGGCAAGTCTGCACCAACATATGTGGCCAGTCTGCAGAAGATGGCTGGGTTATAGAGGGGCCAGTTTAGGGAAGTTTTATACAGTGATGGATTAACCAACAATTGCCGTATGAAATAAAAGAGTTCATGGAAGGAACTGACAAAATGGCCGAGAAGAACTTGTTGGAAATCCGCCAAAGTCACTTTCTTCATTCCTTTATTTCTATTTAGCTGTTCGGTTTTGAAACGATCTCAAATGTGTTTTTGTATTAAGATATTCCAACATACTGAATCTGGTAAAAAAAGCAAAACAAAACAAAAAAAACAACAACAACAAAAAAACAAAAAAAAAAAACAACGTCATAATGTTTGAAATAACATGTCTACAAGATAAAGTGCAGCATAACAATCTTGATATAGTTTTTGATCTTGAACTTGATGTTATGGATGGATGATTACTGAATTCGTCTCGATTATTTTCAAGAAATACCCACATGTTAAGTTCGGTTAATTAATATTTTATTTTTGATTGCTGCATTCACATGCCATTATGGTTACCCATCCCCAAGCGATGACCATTGAACTGGAATTTATTTGAGGTATTCTTCAGATGTATTCACGAAACGGATTTGATTAAAATCCGTTCATACTAATCTGTGTTATGCTTACAAACAATTACAGCAAAATAAAACCTAGTAGAGACCTTCTTCTTGAAATCAATCTCAGATAGCTGACTATCAATTTGTTTCTCGAAATGCAACTAAATACAAAATGTGATTAAAAAAAATCTGTTTGTACAGCTCGGTGTTTTTAAGCTCAGTGAAGTACAAAAATATAAGAAGTGACTTTGCACTTGCCTCTCAAGTCAAGTGGATCTTGTCTATCAACTTGTTCATAGTAATGCTGCAAAGTTAGTGGTCACATCTACACCGTTTTCAGTCAGAATCAGATCGATATTGCAAGAAGCGTTTTGCTGAAAAACCCATGGTTATACGACCACCCATTCAAGAGAGGTGGTAATCAAAAATATTTAAGAAGTGGTTGCCATGGCTACCATGTAAGAGGTCAGATCGTCACAATTTCATGTAGGACCTGCTCCATATTCGAAGAAGTGTTGTAGTGAAAACCTTATATCAAAATGACCATCCATTTTAAGACAAACAGTGATACAAGATACAAGATTGTAAAGATGGCTGCCGTAGAGATCATATTGAAGGTTAGATTGGCACTAATTTTATTTCGGACCAGTTACAAATCATAAGCGTTTAAGTGAAAAACCCATGTCAATATGACCATCCACTCATCACGAGTGGAAATGAGATTTTCAAGACTTCTGCGGTGGTAGCCGTTTTGAAGATCAGACCGGCATGATATGAATTTAGTACCAACTACATGCTGCAAGAAGTGTTTTAGTGAAAACCCCAAATCAGTATGACCATCCGTTCAAGAGAAATAGCGATAACTGTATTTTCAACATGGCTGTAATTGTGGCCAGCCATATTGGAGCTAAAAACAACACCATCTTCATTTAAGAACACATATTGCAGGAAGTGTCTTATTAAAAACAACATGTTGCTATTGTCTCTTAAGGAGGAGAAACTATAGCAAGAAATTGAAGCTGGCCACCAAGGTTTCCATTTTGGAGAGACACAACATTGTCATTTAGGACCAATTATAGATGTCGACACGACCATCCACTTGGGAGGAATAGCGATAACAAAATTTTCAAGCTGGCCGCTGTGGCAGCAATTTTGTGAGGTCAGATTGTCACCGTTTTCAAATATAGCCAAGTGCATATTGCAAGAAATATTTCAGTAACACAACTATCTCAATGTAATCGGGTGAAGCCGGGTTGGGATTGGATTTAACGAAGACACTAAAAGCAATTTCGTGAATGAGATGTTTATTTATAATGAATCTGACACCATACTTGTGCGCATAAAGTCCAACAATGGATTTAACGGAATGATGCGCACCGAGTTCAACAACGGATGTAAGAAAATTGTACCGTTCCTAAATGGAACTAATCAGAACATGTAACTTCAACAAGTAATCAAACGAGAATCAACGTATGGAACTTATAAACAAATATGACTGATATATGGATCTATCACCATGGATGATCAATGTATAGATTTCATACACAAATATGAACAATGTTTGATTCTATCACCAAGGGTGATCAATGTAAACAATTTATACAAAAATATGAACAATGTATAGTTCATCCACAAGGAAGATGTATGTATAATTGATTTTCACACATAACGATACTGAATTATTGATTTCACTCATTTAGTGATATTGAATAATATTGATTCAATAATGGAACATATGTATCTCCTGGCATCCAATTGGCGATCCCGATGTATTTCCGGTCTGACAGCTCTTGTCGAATGGTCAAGGAGCCACCACGTATGGTCCGCCCCTCCCAGTTTGCCAAAGAATCCATCGAGAGCCTCCTTATTATCTGCAGACCCGTTGGTTAGGAATCTTTTGTCCTCACTGCGAATACACCAATACCGTTCTCCGAGCTAACGCCACGATCGACCCCAGCATCCGGCATACACGGAACCCCCACATAGTTCTACGACTCCACGTCAAAACAGCTAAATATATAACGACTGAGCCGGGTAGTACATTAGACACGGTTAATTGCGAGTACAATAATATACATTAAGCATGAAATGGCATCATTACACGTTAAATTGTTTCATCAGAACTACTGCACGAAATTATTATAATAATAAACACGTTCGCACATGAATCGGTGTCCGACAAGAATAATCTCACCGGATTACAAGGACTCGAATAATACTCATCCTTTAATGCATGAAACGTGTAATTGAATTCAGTTTTCTGTTCAGTTATAAAAATGGCTAACTTGACATAGACTATAGTATATCTGATAGCATGGCGTCATGTGACATAGGTCTGACTCTCTGTAAAATTTATAATAAATTCTGAAACATACAATATATAAAACAATTATACAAAACACATACAACGGATAGTAAGAAAGAATGCAATTTTATATTTCACATACCTCTACAACTGAAGATTGCTTCCGTAAAGCCGACAGCTTCCTGACAAAACTCGTTGTATTGCGATTATATAAGGTAATTTTGGGCTATAAGTACCCTAGTTCTAGTCAACTCTACTATCAGAGAACTAGAGATAAGTGGATTTTTCGATGCAGCCACTTTGCGCGTGCATCAATGGGTCAACCGAACTCAGTATTTTGAAATAACCACGGCTAAAATAATCCACCCTCGGGTAACGCTGTAAACGGCAACGAAACCGGAGTATATTTTCGTTCATATATCATGCATAAACATTTTACCACACACAATTCCGTGACACTCAGTATGATTATCTGTTCAAAAGAAGTGGTGATAACAAGATTATTTATGACCAACAACATATCATAGAAAAAATATTTTAGTAAAAACCCCATGCCAATACGACATACTCGTTCTGGAGATATAGCGATAACGAGATTTTCAACACTATGGAATCCATGTTGCAAATCAGATCAGCACCATTTTCATCTGAAACCAACCACATATTGCAAGAAGTGTTTTAATGAAAACCCCATGTCACTTATTCACAATAGCCATCTGTATTCGGTACGAATAGTGATAAGATTTTTATGATGGCACTAGATCCCTCACCTGGCGAATATATCTGCCTAATAACTGTATGCAAATGCAATTGGCCAGTAAATATGGGTTAGTAGTATGTTTTCTGTCAAAATGTCTTTAAATATCTGTCTTCGATCTTCAGGCATATTTGATGGCATATCAGCCTCAGTTGTATAAACTTACAACGTCCTTATGCAAAGATGATTTCTGTGAAATTTGGTGAAATTTTCTTCAGATTTTTGGAGCAGAAGCCCTTTAAAGACTTTATATTTTTAAAAATGGTGGCCATATTGGAAATCAGATCAACATAATTTCCATACATTTTAAAGGCCTATATGCCATGTTGCATTATGTAAAATTTGATTGAATCCTAATTACTACTTTTTGAGTGGACGTCATTTAAATATTTTTATATTTTTTTAACGGCTACCATATTTGATGACAGTATTTGTACAAAACTAAATGACTTTCATGCCAGGGTGGTTTCTGATAAATCTGGTAAAGTTTTATGAGCAGTTCTTGAAAAGAAGCCAAGTAAACCCAAGCTACACTGAATGACAGATCAGCATAATTTGCATAAACTTGAAAGTCCTTTATGCCATGATGCTTTCTGTCTACTTTGGTCACATTCCAACGAGCAGTTATTGTGAAGAAAGTGCTTAAAGATTTTTCACTGTTTGTAGTTATGGTGGCCTTACGCGGATGGTGTGTCAGATCATTTATACAACGTTAAAAAGACCTTCATTCCAGGTTGCTTCTTTTGTCAAAATTTGGCCAAATTCTTGTTATCTGAGCAGTTACTGAAAATTGCTAAACTAAATTATATTTGAAAGGCGTCTGGTGATTTTTGTCAAATAAAGTCAAATCTATTGAGTGGTTTTGAGAAGAATTGAATTTGTTCTATGTTTAGTAATCGCAGCGCAGAGCGGCATCTTTTGTACCCCCCCCCCAAAAAAAAAAAAGAGCAAAAAAGAAGGATTCTGCTAAATTTGGTTAAATTCTAATGAACCATTGTTTAATGGTATTTTGTGTGTGTGTGTGTGTGTGTGTTTTATAGTAATGGCAGTCATACTGGCTTGTAGATCAGCATCATTTTGTATAAAATTGAACGGCCATTTACACCAGATATTTTCTATCTAATGTAGTAAAATTATTTTGGGCAATTTTAATAAATTATTCATACAAGGTTTTACGTTTAGTTACAGAGACCATCCTGGATAGTAGACTGTCATCATTTGTATGAAGGACTAGGTTCACTTTTCATTAAAATTGGCCATACATCAGATTTTAATGATATTTTTCAGAATATATCAACTGTATCGGTACTTGTTTTCTATATGAGTAGTAATCTTTGCTGTCTTTTAATGCAAAATGATGATGAAGTCATATGTGGCAAAAAATATTAAACTATTTGTGTCAAAGTTCCATATACTAATGACGTGATTTGTTTGTGTACATTATATTCATAGACGCGTAAGACGAAGAAGGTCATATCCCCTCTTTCTCATAGTATTGATTTATATTTGCCAAAATTGATATTTGTGCTTATTACTTATATATAAAACTATTTCTTCAGTATGACGAAGATTCTCGTCTGCCTTACAAAATGTATGTCATCTAACACCGAAAATTCTCAGCGGTATCGTTGGAAATAATGTTCTTATTGAAATTATTAAATTGATTCCAAAGTTTCATCTTCGTAATGTAGTGCATTACTTATTTATTTCTTTATTTTTTGTTTGAGGTATTGTTATTGTTAGATTAGTTCTATTATAAAACAAGGGTCATTATTCTTCACTTGATGATAAAGTCGTTTATTTATGCCGTTATTCCTTTTTTTATCTTTGGTTCTATATCATTAAAATCTTTTCTCAATTCACTTACATTTTTCACCAGCTGGGCTATTTTTCCAAATATCACATCAGCAGTTTGTGCTAAATCAGAAATAGAGTAATCACTAGCTAAAGTAAACGTAGATATTGTACTTAAAGACTCTTGCAACTGATGATATAAATAAAAGGTTGATTGATTATAATAAAAGGCTAAATAAATTCGATCATAAATCACATAGAAATAGATTTTTATTTGATCATAAATCACATAGAAATACATTGTTATTTGATCATAAATCACATAGAAATAAATTTTTATTTGATTTTCAGATCGTACGAGAAAGTCGTATTCTCGTTATAACACAGTATGAGCAATATTTATATAAAATAATGAAGGTGTTTCAGAAAACCTTTACGGTTTCTTGGATTCTCCCTTTCCACATTGCCACAAACATTATCTGCTAATTATGGATTTTTGCTGAATACATCAAGTAATATATGGGAAATATAGACCAGAGTTATATAGAATACTATGTTATTAAAATAAATAAATCAGGTTGACATTCAATTTATTTTTACCTAAACATACTAAAACTAAATATATATGGAATTTATTTTATATCTTTTTATTGGTAAACAATAAAAGTAATTTTAAAATAGTAAATCCAACCAAAGAAATTGCAAACGAAAAGAATATTATTGAATAAAAGAGAGAAAAAAAACATGTTCTTTAGAAGAAACCAATAGTTTATTTGTTTCAGTTTGAAAAGTAGTTGGAGATAAAACTACTTATCCTGTTATGTGAAGTTTTGAAGACAGCATACATATTTACTACCACTAAATGGAAGCAATAATCGGAATAGCAGTTGCTTTAGTATTCACAGGAGTTAATTATCTCTTTGCATTTTTTTTTACTCTAATGGAAGTGGAGGTGGAGAAAGAAATAACAAGATAAGATATGCAGTAAAATTATAATAATCTAAATGAAAACAGAGCAAAGTCACTAGATTATTTGAACCAAAGATTAAGAGAGCAAGGTCTAGTTACGCGATATTTCGATAGTTTAGATAAACCTTTTTCTCTATATTCTTCTACTCATCTTGACCCTAGTTCCACTTTAGATAACTTAAGAAACCTACACTTGCTGATTTTTAAAAGCCTTCTGTTAAGTAGAGGACTTATGAATATATCTTTATAGAACTTATAATTGAAGCTATTGTTTTTGTCGATTATAAGTTCATTTAGTTCTAAAACATGCATAAACTAAATTGAACTAAATAAATAGAAAAAATGACAACAGGCAAAAAATATAAAACTCCTCGCAAATAAGAAAAACACAACAGAGCGTTAAGTATCTTAATCCAACACATCATTGTATTACATGCACTCCATGTAGTATTAAGCCAGAACAGCATTTACGGTTTGTAATACCTAGGCCAGGACCAAATGTATTGAATTGATTGTGCCTGGTATATTTTTGTATCACTCGATCAAAAGGTTGATGGAGAAGTAAAAAATTCAGCTGAAACAATACTGGAAGAATGCTGATTAACGATATAAGCATTTCTTACGGTAATGATGATATTTTTAAACTGAATGTCTGTGAGAAAAAATAAAATAGAACAAGGTGTAATGAGTAAAAAAAACTGAGAAAGTTAAGAATAGGATCAGGTAATGCACAAAATACTGGTATTCCACTCGATTGTCATATACTAACAAATCACTGTCTACTGTATCGCTTTGTTCTTCCAGGCGACTTGAGTTTTATAATTACACTTGAAAAGCATCCGACATGATAGAAGGCACAACAAACCAAGATTATGAAATAGAAACTATTTGTATCTAATGCGATATGCCTATATCTAAACTAATGGCTAATTCTGTAAACGATAAGTACAGAAGTGGAATTTATTTCATTTATGATTATATCACAGGAGCGAGAATTATTAATATAGCTGCTAATACGACCTTAACAAATGTAATACTCAATTCACCAAGAAAGAGTCTTAAAGAAGTATTGATGCTGTGCAAAAAACTTGAGAGAAACTAATCCTGTGAAGTATTTCAATCCGGGGATAGAAAAAGTTAATATCAATGTAGAAGGATTACCAAACATGTTTTATTCACAAGGATATAAATTGGATCAACAATTTAGAGAAGCAAGTAAATATTTGTTTATGAAGAACAACAACACATGGAAATTTGTAACTTTCTGTGTAAAATGTTGCTATAGTAATCCGCACTGGCTATCGCATAAGAAGCACACACGATAATACATTGCATGGAACTGGACAAAAATTAGATAATTTTCAGCAGGAAATACACCTACAGAAAAACGGGAAATAAAACAAGGATGCGCACACAATGTATATTTTGTTTCTGATGCCCGGCTAAATATTCTGAACAACCGGATAAAATATATTCTCTTCTAGAGTCCTAGCTAGCAAATCTATTCTCTTCTAGAGTCCTAGCTAGCAAATCTATTATCTTCTAGAGTCATAGATAGTGAATGTACATACAATAACATCATAATATGATTATATATGGCGATACAAATTGCGGAAATACATTACTCTACTATTTGATTGCACAACACTTATCTACAATAAGACTTACAACAGGAAAAGGCAATTTAGAGACAACAATGGAATTCTAATAGATCCTGGTGATAAATTAGATGAATAGCTAGAATGACTTTTTAATATATTCCAGGAAACTAATCCGCTCTTTACAGATCTCTATAAAAGCTTCTCGTACGCCATCTCCCATGTTTGTTTTTAATTTTTTAGTCCATGCGCATTTTGAAAAGAAAACTATCACTGTGAAAATATATTTGCAACTACTACTTTAATTTTTAATTGGTTGTAAATTAACTAAGCTTCTGCGTGTGGTGCATAACCCTTATAAATGGAACTCGTTTTGTAACCTGATTATGTAATGTAAAAGTAGACTTTTTAGTAAACCAATCTTTAAGTTTAGAATATTCTATTGGTCTTTGTCCTTTATACTTCTTATCCAGTTTAATTTGTGTCTACAGTTGATTTATATTTAAAGAAGCAACTGGATCTTCAGTGTCATAGTATATGTAATGTTAATACTGTTCATGGCTAGTGAAAGACGTGAAAGCCGACAAAGACGTGTGGGTAAGAGTATTTTTTTATCATTTAATTACAGCAAGTACTAAAGAATTAGTGTTGTTTATTTAACTAAGATTTATAGTATTTATTTTAAATATTTATAAAAGACCAGTGTAGGACTGTATGCTAGCCATGCTAAATATTTTAATTACTCAGCAAATAATGGACATACAATGGAGTCACGACCACCTGGTTCCATGTATAAATACAAACAGCTCTAATGTAACAATGACATGTACATTATTTACATAAAACTAATACTAGGGCAGCGCGGTCCTAGCGTAGTGCAGTCTAGACGTCACGTTTAGACGAAAACATAGTAGTTATATGGAAATAATTAATATTATATACAGTTATGAAGTTTATGTTAATTAAATCGTACTGTAAATACAAACAGGCATAGACTAATTCGAAAATACTTTGAGAAGTTATATCTCAATGAGACAGACGAAATATGTGCTATACTGTAACAATGACATGTGTTTAAGTGCGCCTATAAATCTCTACGCTCGCAGCATAGATGTTACCTGTAAAATTACATCGAGATGCTTACATAGCTACCGTATTTACCGGTGTTTATGTATAGTGGTTAAAATGATGAATAACTTTTTGGGTGGGGCCTGCGACTCTAATACAATGTTTTTCTTTTTCTTTTCATTAAAATATTTGAGTATGTGAATGTGTGTGGTTGAGAAATTTGTGTTAACATTTCTTTTAAATCAGGGGAAAATAAAAATGGGTCCAGATGTGTGGGTAAAATGTTAGACGGATTAGGTGAGGTAATACAATTTTGAAGAAAAAAATTCTGGACCAGTGTATATAAGAAAAATGTTTATGAAGAAACACATGGTCAGTGGTCCACAAATTGTATGAAGAAATCTGGGCCAGCCGTTTTTTATTTGTTATTTTTTTTAAATTATGAAATGTTCTGTATGATGCTTATATACTTAACTTTTGTCTATGATTATAATTTGTATGGTTATTTGAAAATACATACTTAACTTTTCTCCAGTTGTTTGCGTAGTATTTTCATAGGCATTTCGCAATTAGACTTTTGTGACATATGTCAGGTAGGCCAGTATTTTTCCACTAGAAGAACTCATATTGTGATGTAACATTGGCCTTGTAGGCATATGCATTTATATACAAATTTTAGTATAAAAAATCATTCCTATTCCAGAATTCCGGTTCTAAAAAGATCAGTCTGTAAGGAATCTACTTTAGTTGTATTGTTGAAATCAGATATAATTTTAGTGGAATTATTTATTTACAATGGTAATTGGAAATACTAAAGTGCTCACTCATTTTTGGATTAATACATGATTTGGGGATTTATGTGAACTCATTCAAATACATTCTGGATTACATCTTTGTGGTACATCAGGACATTCAAGGCTAGTGGAATTAATTCGGAACGTTCTATTATTTTGGACGGTGGATTAGGACATTTAGGATTATTTGGAATCTAACTCACAAATTGTAAGTGTCTTTTAAATTTTCACTTTAATTGTCTGGAAATAAATTGCTTGTTGATTTTACTTGCATTGTTGGTTTCACTTTCTGTTACATATTTGTAAGACCTAGAATCGTAACATAAAAAACGAAACGTCAGTGGTCTTCAAACATTTCAGAATAAAAGCTAGGCCAGTGGTCTTCAACAAGTTATGAAAAAAATCGTCAGGCCAGTTGTCTATAAAATTGTGTGAAAATACTTTTAGCCAGTGATCAATGGTTTTCCTTAAAAATTTCGAGAATAGGAATGAGGTGGCGGAAAACACGTGGTATCATAAATTTCCATGTATGTTAGACGAACGACGTAATATAATAAATTCCATGTATGTTAGACGAAACACGTAATATCATAAATTTCCATGTATGTTAGACGAACAACGTAATATCATAAATTTCCATGTATGTTAGACGAACTACGTAATATCATAAATTTCATGTATGTTAGACGAACGACGTAAGTAGTTATGGGGGTTATCGAGCCTCAAGGGGGCCTATCCAGCCTCAGGGGAAATTTAACAGGGAGGGAGGGAGACACTTGAGCCTCAAGGAGAAATGAACATGCGGGGGGCACTCTAGCCTCAAGGGGGAATTAACATTGGGGCCTATCCAGCCTCAAATGGGAAATTAACATGGTGGGGGCACTATAGACTCGTACGGGAATTGAACATTGGGGGCACTTATGGGCAGTTGGGGCACTTGGGGGTACTTGGAGAGGGATAGAATATACACATACACCAAACACACAGACAAACAAACACTATACCATCCAACACGCCTGTTTCTTCATAAACATTTTTCTTATATACACTGGTCCAGAATTTTTTTCTTCAAAATTGTATTACCTCACCTAATCCGTCTAACATTTTACCCACACATCTGGACCCATTTTTATTTTCCCCTGATTTAAAAGAAATGTTAACACAAATTTCTCAACCACACACATTCACATACTCAAATATTTTAATGAAAAGAAAAAGAAAAACATTGTATTAGAGTCGCAGGCCCCACCCAAAAAGTTATTCATCATTTTAACCACTATACATAAACACCGGTAAATACGGTAGCTATGTAAGCATCTCGATGTAATTTTACAGGTAACATCTATGCTGCGAGCGTAGAGATTTATAGGCGCACTTAAACACATGTCATTGTTACAGTATAGCACATATTTCGTCTGTCTCATTGAGATATAACTTCTCAAAGTATTTTCGAATTAGTCTATGCCTGTTTGTATTTACAGTACGATTTAATTAACATAAACTTCATAACTGTATATAATATTAATTATTTCCATATAACTACTATGTTTTCGTCTAAACGTGACGTCTAGACTGCACTACGCTAGGACCGCGCTGCCCTAGTATTAGTTTTATGTAAATAATGTACATGTCATTGTTACATTAGAGCTGTTTGTATTTATACATGGAACCAGGTGGTCGTGACTCCATTGTATGTCCATTATTTGCTGAGTAATTAAAATATTTAGCATGGCTAGCATACAGTCCTACACTGGTCTTTTATAAATATTTAAAATAAATACTATAAATCTTAGTTAAATAAACAACACTAATTCTTTAGTACTTGCTGTAATTAAATGATAAAAAAATACTCTTACCCACACGTCTTTGTCGGCTTTCACGTCTTTCACTAGCCATGAACAGTATTAACATTACATATACTATGACACTGAAGATCCAGTTGCTTCTTTAAATATAAATCAACTGTAGACACAAATTAAACTGGATAAGAAGTATAAAGGACAAAGACCAATAGAATATTCTAAACTTAAAGATTGGTTTACTAAAAAGTCTACTTTTACATTACATAATCAGGTTACAAAACGAGTTCCATTTATAAGGGTTATGCACCACACGCAGAAGCTTAGTTAATTTACAACCAATTAAAAATTAAAGTAGTAGTTGCAAATATATTTTCACAGTGATAGTTTTCTTTTCAAAATGCGCATGGACTAAAAAATTAAAAACAAACATGGGAGATGGCGTACGAGAAGCTTTTATAGAGATCTGTAAAGAGCGGATTAGTTTCCTGGAATATATTAAAAAGTCATTCTAGCTATTCATCTAATTTATCACCAGGATCTATTAGAATTCCATTGTTGTCTCTAAATTGCCTTTTCCTGTTGTAAGTCTTATTGTAGATAAGTGTTGTGCAATCAAATAGTAGAGTAATGTATTTCCGCAATTTGTATCGCCATATATAATCATATTATGATGTTATTGTATGTACATTCACTATCTATGACTCTAGAAGATAATAGATTTGCTAGCTAGGACTCTAGAAGATAATAGATTTGCTAGCTAGGACTCTAGAAGATAATAGATTTGCTAGCTAGGACTCTAGAAGAGAATAGATTTGCTAGCTAGGACTCTAGAAGAGAATATATTTTATCCGGTTGTTCAGAATATTTAGCCGGGCATCAGAAACAAAATATACATTGTGTGCGCATCCTTGTTTTATTTCCCGTTTTTCTGTAGGTGTATTTCCTGCTGAAAATTATCTAATTTTTGTCCAGTTCCATGCAATGTATTATCGTGTGTGCTTCTTATGCGATAGCCAGTGCGGATTACTATAGCAACATTTTACACAGAAAGTTACAAATTTCCATGTGTTGTTGTTCTTCATAAACAAATATTTACTTGCTTCTCTAAATTGTTGATCCAATTTATATCCTTGTGAATAAAACATGTTTGGTAATCCTTCTACATTGATATTAACTTTTTCTATCCCCGAATTGAAATACTTCACAGGATTAGTTTCTCTCAAGTTTTTTGCACAGCATCAATACTTCTTTAAGACTCTTTCTTGGTGAATTGAGTATTACATTTGTTAAGGTCGTATTAGCAGCTATATTAATAATTCTCGCTCCTGTGATATAATCATAAATGAAATAAATTCCACTTCTGTACTTATCGTTTACAGAATTAGCCATTAGTTTAGATATAGGCATATCGCATTAGATACAAATAGTCTCTATTTCATAATCTTGGTTTGTTGTGCCTTCTATCATGTCGGATGCTTTTCAAGTGTAATTATAAAACTCAAGTCGCCTGGAAGAACAAAGCGATACAGTAGACAGTGATTTGTTAGTATATGACAATCGAGTGGAATACCAGTATTTTGTGCATTACCTGATCCTATTCTTAACTTTCTCAGTTTTTTTTACTCATTACACCTTGTTCTATTTTATTTTTTCTCACAGACATTCAGTTTAAAAATATCATCATTACCGTAAGAAATGCTTATATCGTTAATCAGCATTCTTCCAGTATTGTTTCAGCTGAATTTTTTACTTCTCCATCAACCTTTTGATCGAGTGATACAAAAATATACCAGGCACAATCAATTCAATACATTTGGTCCTGGCCTAGGTATTACAAACCGTAAATGCTGTTCTGGCTTAATACTACATGGAGTGCATGTAATACAATGATGTGTTGGATTAAGATACTTAACGCTCTGTTGTGTTTTTCTTATTTGCGAGGAGTTTTATATTTTTTGCCTGTTGTCATTTTTTCTATTTATTTAGTTCAATTTAGTTTATGCATGTTTTAGAACTAAATGAACTTATAATCGACAAAAACAATAGCTTCAATTATAAGTTCTATAAAGATATATTCATAAGTCCTCTACTTAACAGAAGGCTTTTAAAAATCAGCAAGTGTAGGTTTCTTAAGTTATCTAAAGTGGAACTAGGGTCAAGATGAGTAGAAGAATATAGAGAAAAAGGTTTATCTAAACTATCGAAATATCGCGTAACTAGACCTTGCTCTCTTAATCTTTGGTTCAAATAATCTAGTGACTTTGCTCTGTTTTCATTTAGATTATTATAATTTTACTGCATATCTTATCTTGTTATTTCTTTCTCCACCTCCACTTCCATTAGAGTAAAAAAAATGCAAAGAGATAATTAACTCCTGTGAATACTAAAGCAACTGCTATTCCGATTATTGCTTCCATTTAGTGGTAGTAAATATGTATGCTGTCTTCAAAACTTCACATAACAGGATAAGTAGTTTTATCTCCAACTACTTTTCAAACTGAAACAAATAAACTATTGGTTTCTTCTAAAGAACATGTTTTTTTTCTCTCTTTTATTCAATAATATTCTTTTCGTTTGCAATTTCTTTGGTTGGATTTACTATTTTAAAATTACTTTTATTGTTTACCAATAAAAAGATATAAAATAAATTCCATATATATTTAGTTTTAGTATGTTTAGGTAAAAATAAATTGAATGTCAACCTGATTTATTTATTTTAATAACATAGTATTCTATATAACTCTGGTCTATATTTCCCATATATTACTTGATGTATTCAGCAAAAATCCATAATTAGCAGATAATGTTTGTGGCAATGTGGAAAGGGAGAATCCAAGAAACCGTAAAGGTTTTCTGAAACACCTTCATTATTTTATATAAATATTGCTCATACTGTGTTATAACGAGAATACGACTTTCTCGTACGATCTGAAAATCAAATAAAAATTTATTTCTATGTGATTTATGATCAAATAACAATGTATTTCTATGTGATTTATGATCAAATAAAAATCTATTTCTATGTGATTTATGATCGAATTTATTTAGCCTTTTATTATAATCAATCAACCTTTTATTTATATCATCAGTTGCAAGAGTCTTTAAGTACAATATCTACGTTTACTTTAGCTAGTGATTACTCTATTTCTGATTTAGCACAAACTGCTGATGTGATATTTGGAAAAATAGCCCAGCTGGTGAAAAATGTAAGTGAATTGAGAAAAGATTTTAATGATATAGAACCAAAGATAAAAAAAGGAATAACGGCATAAATAAAAGACTTTATCATCAAGTGAAGAATAATGACCCTTGTTTTATAATAGAACTAATCTAACAATAACAATACCTCAAACAAAAAATAAAGAAATAAATAAGTAATGCACTACATTACGAAGATGAAACTTTGGAATCAATTTAATAATTTCAATAAGAACATTATTTCCAACGATACCGCTGAGAATTTTCGGTGTTAGATGACATACATTTTGTAAGGCAGACGAGAATCTTCGTCATACTGAAGAAATAGTTTTATATATAAGTAATAAGCACAAATATCAATTTTGGCAAATATAAATCAATACTATGAGAAAGAGGGGATATGACCTTCTTCGTCTTACGCGTCTATGAATATAATGTACACAAACAAATCACGTCATTAGTATATGGAACTTTGACACAAATAGTTTAATATTTTTTGCCACATATGACTTCATCATCATTTTGCATTAAAAGACAGCAAAGATTACTACTCATATAGAAAACAAGTACCGATACAGTTGATATATTCTGAAAATATCATTAAAATCTGATGTATGGCCAATTTTAATGAAAAGTGAACCTAGTCCTTCATACAAATGATGACAGTCTACTATCCAGGATGGTCTCTGTAACTAAACGTAAAACCTTGTATGAATAATTTATTAAAATTGCCCAAAATAATTTTACTACATTAGATAGAAAATATCTGGTGTAAATGGCCGTTCAATTTTATACAAAATGATGCTGATCTACAAGCCAGTATGACTGCCATTACTATAAAACACACACACACACACACACACAAAATACCATTAAACAATGGTTCATTAGAATTTAACCAAATTTAGCAGAATCCTTCTTTTTTGCTCTTTTTTTTTTTTGGGGGGGGGTACAAAAGATGCCGCTCTGCGCTGCGATTACTAAACATAGAACAAATTCAATTCTTCTCAAAACCACTCAATAGATTTGACTTTATTTGACAAAAATCACCAGACGCCTTTCAAATATAATTTAGTTTAGCAATTTTCAGTAACTGCTCAGATAACAAGAATTTGGCCAAATTTTGACAAAAGAAGCAACCTGGAATGAAGGTCTTTTTAACGTTGTATAAATGATCTGACACACCATCCGCGTAAGGCCACCATAACTACAAACAGTGAAAAATCTTTAAGCACTTTCTTCACAATAACTGCTCGTTGGAATGTGACCAAAGTAGACAGAAAGCATCATGGCATAAAGGACTTTCAAGTTTATGCAAATTATGCTGATCTGTCATTCAGTGTAGCTTGGGTTTACTTGGCTTCTTTTCAAGAACTGCTCATAAAACTTTACCAGATTTATCAGAAACCACCCTGGCATGAAAGTCATTTAGTTTTGTACAAATACTGTCATCAAATATGGTAGCCGTTAAAAAAATATAAAAATATTTAAATGACGTCCACTCAAAAAGTAGTAATTAGGATTCAATCAAATTTTACATAATGCAACATGGCATATAGGCCTTTAAAATGTATGGAAATTATGTTGATCTGATTTCCAATATGGCCACCATTTTTAAAAATATAAAGTCTTTAAAGGGCTTCTGCTCCAAAAATCTGAAGAAAATTTCACCAAATTTCACAGAAATCATCTTTGCATAAGGACGTTGTAAGTTTATACAACTGAGGCTGATATGCCATCAAATATGCCTGAAGATCGAAGACAGATATTTAAAGACATTTTGACAGAAAACATACTACTAACCCATATTTACTGGCCAATTGCATTTGCATACAGTTATTAGGCAGATATATTCGCCAGGTGAGGGATCTAGTGCCATCATAAAAATCTTATCACTATTCGTACCGAATACAGATGGCTATTGTGAATAAGTGACATGGGGTTTTCATTAAAACACTTCTTGCAATATGTGGTTGGTTTCAGATGAAAATGGTGCTGATCTGATTTGCAACATGGATTCCATAGTGTTGAAAATCTCGTTATCGCTATATCTCCAGAACGAGTATGTCGTATTGGCATGGGGTTTTTACTAAAATATTTTTTCTATGATATGTTGTTGGTCATAAATAATCTTGTTATCACCACTTCTTTTGAACAGATAATCATACTGAGTGTCACGGAATTGTGTGTGGTAAAATGTTTATGCATGATATATGAACGAAAATATACTCCGGTTTCGTTGCCGTTTACAGCGTTACCCGAGGGTGGATTATTTTAGCCGTGGTTATTTCAAAATACTGAGTTCGGTTGACCCATTGATGCACGCGCAAAGTTGCTGCATCGAAAAATCCACTTATCTCTAGTTCTCTGATAGTAGAGTTGACTAAAACTAGGGTACTTATAGCCCAAAATTACCTTATATAATCGCAATACAACGAGTTTTGTCAGGAAGCTGTCGGCTTTACGGAAGCAATCTTCAGTTGTAGAGGTATGTGAAATATAAAATTGCATTCTTTCTTACTATCCGTTGTATGTGTTAGAATTGTTTTATATATTGTATGTTTCAGAATTTATCATAAATTTTACAGAGAGTCAGACCTATGTCACATGACGCCATGCTATCAGATATACTATAGTCTATGTCAAGTTAGCCATTTTTATAACTGAACAGAAAACTGAATTCAATTACACGTTTCATGCATTAAAGGATGAGTATTATTCGAGTCCTTGTAATCCGGTGAGATTATTCTTGTCGGACACAGATTCATGTGCGAACGTGTTTATTATTATAATAATTTCGTGCAGTAGTTCTGATGAAACAATTTAACGTGTAATGATGCCATTTCATGCTTAATGTATATTATTGTACTCGCAATTAACCGTGTCTAATGTACTACCCGGCTCAGTCGTTATATATTTAGCTGTTTTGACGTGGAGTCGTAGAACTATGTGGGGTTCCGTGTATGCCGGATGCTGGGGTCGATCGTGGCGTTAGCTCGGAGAACGGTATTGGTGTATTCGCAGTGAGGACAAAAGATTCCTAACCAACGGGTCTGCAGATAATAAGGAGGCTCTCGATGGATTCTTTGGCAAACTGGGAGGGGCGGACCATACGTGGTGGCTCCTTGACCATTCGACAAGAGCTGTCAGACCGGAAATACATCGGGATCGCCAATTGGATGCCAGGAGATACATATGTTCCATTATTGAATCAATATTATTCAATATCACTAAATGAGTGAAATCAATAATTCAGTATCGTTATGTGTGAAAATCAATTATACATACATCTTCCTTGTGGATGAACTATACATTGTTCATATTTTTGTATAAATTGTTTACATTGATCACCCTTGGTGATAGAATCAAACATTGTTCATATTTGTGTATGAAATCTATACATTGATCATCCATGGTGATAGATCCATATATCAGTCATATTTGTTTATAAGTTCCATACGTTGATTCTCGTTTGATTACTTGTTGAAGTTACATGTTCTGATTAGTTCCATTTAGGAACGGTACAATTTTCTTACATCCGTTGTTGAACTCGGTGCGCATCATTCCGTTAAATCCATTGTTGGACTTTATGCGCACAAGTATGGTGTCAGATTCATTATAAATAAACATCTCATTCACGAAATTGCTTTTAGTGTCTTCGTTAAATCCAATCCCAACCCGGCTTCACCCGATTACATTGAGATAGTTGTGTTACTGAAATATTTCTTGCAATATGCACTTGGCTATATTTGAAAACGGTGACAATCTGACCTCACAAAATTGCTGCCACAGCGGCCAGCTTGAAAATTTTGTTATCGCTATTCCTCCCAAGTGGATGGTCGTGTCGACATCTATAATTGGTCCTAAATGACAATGTTGTGTCTCTCCAAAATGGAAACCTTGGTGGCCAGCTTCAATTTCTTGCTATAGTTTCTCCTCCTTAAGAGACAATAGCAACATGTTGTTTTTAATAAGACACTTCCTGCAATATGTGTTCTTAAATGAAGATGGTGTTGTTTTTAGCTCCAATATGGCTGGCCACAATTACAGCCATGTTGAAAATACAGTTATCGCTATTTCTCTTGAACGGATGGTCATACTGATTTGGGGTTTTCACTAAAACACTTCTTGCAGCATGTAGTTGGTACTAAATTCATATCATGCCGGTCTGATCTTCAAAACGGCTACCACCGCAGAAGTCTTGAAAATCTCATTTCCACTCGTGATGAGTGGATGGTCATATTGACATGGGTTTTTCACTTAAACGCTTATGATTTGTAACTGGTCCGAAATAAAATTAGTGCCAATCTAACCTTCAATATGATCTCTACGGCAGCCATCTTTACAATCTTGTATCTTGTATCACTGTTTGTCTTAAAATGGATGGTCATTTTGATATAAGGTTTTCACTACAACACTTCTTCGAATATGGAGCAGGTCCTACATGAAATTGTGACGATCTGACCTCTTACATGGTAGCCATGGCAACCACTTCTTAAATATTTTTGATTACCACCTCTCTTGAATGGGTGGTCGTATAACCATGGGTTTTTCAGCAAAACACTTCTTGCAATATCGATCTGATTCTGACTGAAAACGGTGTAGATGTGACCACTAACTTTGCAGCATTACTATGAACAAGTTGATAGACAAGATCCACTTGACTTGAGAGGCAAGTGCAAAGTCACTTCTTATATTTTTGTACTTCACTGAGCTTAAAAACACCGAGCTGTACAAACAGATTTTTTTTTATCACATTTTGTATTTAGTTGCATTTCGAGAAACAAATTGATAGTCAGCTATCTGAGATTGATTTCAAGAAGAAGGTCTCTACTAGGTTTTATTTTGCTGTAATTGTTTGTAAGCATAACACAGATTAGTATGAACGGATTTTAATCAAATCCGTTTCGTGAATACATCTGAAGAATACCTCAAATAAATTCCAGTTCAATGGTCATCGCTTGGGGGATGGGTAACCATAATGGCATGTGAATGCAGCAATCAAAAATAAAATATTAATTAACCGAACTTAACATGTGGGTATTTCTTGAAAATAATCGAGACGAATTCAGTAATCATCCATCCATAACATCAAGTTCAAGATCAAAAACTATATCAAGATTGTTATGCTGCACTTTATCTTGTAGACATGTTATTTCAAACATTATGACGTTGTTTTTATTTTTGTTTTTTTTTTGTTGTTGTTTTTTTTGTTTTTTTTTTTGTTTTGTTTTGTTTTTTTTACCAGATTCAGTATGTTGGAATATCTATATACAAAAACACATTTGAGATCGTTTCAAAACCGAACAGCTAAATAGAAATAAAGGAATGAAGAAAGTGACTTTGGCGGATTTCCAACAAGTTCTTCTCGGCCATTTTGTCAGTTCCTTCCATGAACTCTTTTATTTCATACGGCAATTGTTGGTTAATCCATCACTGTATAAAACTTCCCTAAACTGGCCCCTCTATAACCCAGCCATCTTCTGCAGACTGGCCACATATGTTGGTGCAGACTTGCCACATAAATGTACCAAACATTTGATCCCAACTCTCACATTTAATGACGTCTTACTGTATATTCTCCATGATTATAAAGTAATCGTTTAACAAGAAACACAGACTAGTAAATACAGTATAAACTCCTTTATCCAACAGATCCATTTTGAGATTGAACATGTCGGATAAAAACAATTATATCAAATAGATCTTATTTACTTTTAATAACTTTCAGCACATTTTATCATTTATGATTTATTAAAGTGATACAGAGAGAGTAAAGAAAAGTAGACTCTAAACAGATGTATGCATTACAGGAATTAGTTTTGCTGTTGGTCAATTGGTGTCTTGCATGCTTAGTCTCTTAAATAACCCAACAGTAGGATGCTATGGACAACGATAACGTGAGGCTCATTCCTATGTAACCAGCATCAACATAACATTCAGGTGTGGCTTCACGTTTCATGGCAAGTGTTAAAAAGGAAAATAAGAATACACAAATTCCAATAGTGAAGGTATGACTAATTGACTTGGATTACCATATCGTCAAAAGTTCCTGTACCCTCTAATTTTCTGTACAGTATCCGATTTATTTTTGAACTTTTTTTTTTGGTTCAGAAAACTGTGTTCATATTAATAAATTGTATTTTGCTTTACTAGTCTATACAATAATAAAGATGTAACTAGTGTTTTATTTCTTTATATTCTTGAGCCAAACAAGAAATTCTTATTACAAATGGTTATCTTAATGAAGAGCTCAGGGTGACAATACATGTTTGACCGTATAAATGTCTACACTCTCTAAGTTGCATAATTTAAAAAGAAAATATATTAAAATTAGTATTTTTACCCATAATTATTTGCACCCCTCCCCCCTAAAATAAAAAAATTTAAAAATAAAATTTAAAAAAGTGGTTGCTAAAGCAGCATTCCAATTGCAACTCAAATGGTCGCATTTGGGACTATACTTCAAAACTGCTAAATAAAAATTGTCAACTGTTTACCCTCTGGCGAGCATCAGAATCATAACGCAGCAACTAGAAAATTACATCAACACTTTCTGAATACAAGTATACACTATGTTCTATGCTAAAATCATTTGGCAGATGCCATTTAATTCACAGCATAACCACTTTTCGATTGTGAGACTGTGGGTTCCTATTAAAGCTGCCGAGTGCACCAAAATTTATAATCAATAACCGAAACGATGAAGCTTAGTCGAACCAATTAGACATTCAACCATTCTCCCGATCTGCCCAATAGGCCTACAGCTGATGGATATTTATATACAAAACCATATAATGATAATGTGCATGGCGTACCTCGCTCATCTTGCTGTTCTTTAATTTAATGTACGTCTTTTACCTCTCATTGTGACAAAATTCAGTTTTTAAAGCATGTCTTTGTTGAATATATCTGACAATTTAGATAAAACATCCTTAGGATCGTACTGTCGCATATATGTACGTGATTAAAACAATCGATAATGCAACCGGACACTCTGCCGTAGACATCCTTATATGGATCTACAATGACCACAAGAAACTGCAGTGGTTTACAAAGTTGAAACGGTGATTCTTTGGAATAAAATGTTACCAATCAGGTTCTGTTAACAAAACATGTTTATCAAAGGTAAACAGCTTAATGAACTTGTGGTCAACAAGATCAGTAAATCAACCGGATGTGTAATTTTGTCCAATGTGCAGTACAATCAATTTTCGTAAACTTCGGCTTTTTCCTAGTGATGTCCAATTGGATGTGAAAATCATCAGTTCTTTCAGAAAAAAAGTAACAAAAAAATCTTACGATTGGAACATTTATCAATTAATTGGAACAGATAGTTTCTGCGTCACAGGCAGCCACGTGGAAGTTCGTTTACACGGTAACCAATTTTTGTAAACGTTTACAGGAAGTAAACTAAACTAAGCCGCTTACACGTTTAAACCTTGCAGCCTTAGTTCTTATGTTAAGTCGCAATTTGTGTGTGTGTGTGTGTGTGTGTGTGTGTGTGTGTGTGTGTGTGTGTGTGTGTGTGACTAGACAATAAACCTCAGCTGCCTCAACTAAGAATCAGGAAAAATGCGGACATGGATACAAATGCAGAAAATTTAGTCGTCAGTAAAATTACCGTTAGTCAAACCACCATAAACGCAGATATAGCTATCATTGAATTTAAGGCCCGGAAATATGGAGAGATGGTTTAGTGAACTCCAAACAGTGAATTTTAGTGTCTGGCATGAGGCTAAAGCAGATGAAGACAGTAACTTTTTTGTCAGAGAGATCTAACTATATTATTAAAAATAATCTTATGCTTTTCATAATTACTCTATAATATCCCTAACTAAAACCTTCACTTTTTGTCATCTTCTTCCATTGATTCCCCACTCAACTGATTTCTGCTCTGTGTCTAAGGTTACCAAATTATCAGCTCTTGACAACTTAAAAATTGAAATGGCCACTAATAGTTTCAAGGAGGTCACCCTGTGACTACTAAAGTTTTGATAGGTTTGGAGTAATGAAATATTGTATTTTTTCTAAACACTTTTATTCCGGAATTCAAACGTTTATCGAGTATTGTCAGTTTCATGAATTAATTCATCAGTAATACTGTTAATGTAAAGGGTCTCTATTCCTGTTAAGTTTATTTCATCTATTCTTCTGGTACTTTCTGACAGAATTGTCAAACAGGACAAAATTGGCAACATATTAAAGTGTTTTCAATTTTTCATCAAACATATAATGTAGGTGTACTGTATTTAAATACTGCATTTTAGATTGAACGAATTCAGAACAAGACCTTGTATGCCCAGTACCAGAGTAATAAAAAACATATAGTTGAGATGAACTCTTGACAGACAAAGGAAATGGACCTTTTGGCACGGAACTGCAAAACAGTCTGTTGACAGTATGAATACACACAGTTTCAATCCAAGCGTCTGAGGGGAAAAATGGTACCATCGCATATTATATTTGTAATTATTAACTTGTCATTGCATGTACACCTATATATACAGAAGACAGACTAAATTTAGAAAGAAATACAGTTAGACTTAGTGTGTCCTTTCGAAATGGATTTCAACATTTTCCTATTTAGTTACTACTTAATTGTATTTACAAGCTGTGTACAGCTGGTCATACTTTCTCCACAAAAAAAGCAACATGTCAATCAGAAATCTAATACAGTTTGCATTTGTAGGACCTAACAATAAATTTATTTGCAATGTATTGTTTGAAATCTATAATTAAATGTGTATATTTTCATTTCTACTTTTCAGCCAAACGTTATGGAGATGGTGTTACTTTTCAAAGGAGGCGTTCTATTCTACCTGGGATACATATAGTCCACGTAATTCTTCTAGAAGCAAGATGATGTTCCTCACCAAAGTCCTCATTGGAAAACAGACCAAAGGAGATAAAGGGATTCGAGTTCCACAACCTCGTATCAGTGGTAGACCAGAATTGCATGATAGCTTTGTTGATGATGTCAATAATCCTTTCATCATTTTTCATGACACACATACCTACCGAAAATATTTGGTAACATTGAAGTTGAACAAACAAATAATCCTTTAGTGAACAATAGTGCAATAAATTTCAAAGATCGGCTTTTCAGTAAAGATGCGTGTTTGCTATTCTAAAGTTTTTTTATAGTCTTTTTTATTTTATTTTTATTTTTAAATTGGTATGCTTATATATGACTAAATGAGACAATGAAAAGTATCAGCTTCCCTGTTTCAAAAAGCATTATCCACCGTGTCAAAGCATAACATAATAAGGACGAAAACTGTAACCCTTACCCGGTGTTTGCAGACAAAAGATTTGCCGTACATTACCATAAATCAACATATCGATGAATGTTTGACATCATTGGAAGCTGTGTACCTCAGAGAGATACTCCTTTTTGAACTCCTCTGCGATGAGTTTCTTGCGTGCGACAGCGGGGTCATTTCAAAGGGATAGAACTGAAGTGTTCGACGCGTGATAATGACTTCCCAGCCAAAGCAGTTCAGCGTACACGGATTATTCATGCAAACGTAAATGATAGACTCCAGGACCATGCGATTTTGAATGCATTCACTGTGTTTGAGCCTAACACTTTTCGTGCATATGTTAATGACATGCCACAGCTTGGTTATGATTATGTGGACACTGTGATCGGTCAACACGGTCAATCAAGAGAAAATAGTGACGCAGTCATCAGTGCCGACGAAGTAATGAGTGGGGAATTCTCAAGTACATTGTGTTAAAACAATTCTAGAGTTCTGTTAGCAGGTTAATTATTAACAAAAATAGTTCCAGTGAAACGATAATACCCGAATGTAATTCGTTTAATAGAAATTTTTTAGAGGTACTTCCAGTGTCACGAGTGGAATATGAGCGTGGATTTTCTCACCCAAATTTATCAAAACAAAGCAGCAATGCAGGCTGAGCACTGACACTCTTGACGAACTTGTGACAAATATATTGTTGGTGTTGATATAAAAGACTTCCGATGCCAGCAGTCAGGAAGTGGAAGGGAAATCGTAACAGATATCTGTATGAACAAAACACATAGAATGTTTTTGCCAAACTGATGAACTTTAAGCGAGTTGATTTACCATAGTGCAAATGTGGCAACGTTATGATCGGTGACAGGAACATTGTGTAAATACTTTTTGCTAGAAAAAAATAATAAAAAAACCCCAAACCTTCAGAAATCCGTAGCATATCATAGGGATGTAATTATGGTTTGCTGCTACCACCTGACGAGACCTATGGAGGGGTCGAAACATTTTTGTTGGCGACTATATATTACAAACGGATTCATGTGTGTCTATGAAGTCCGTCAAAAAGTCCGGTTAAACTCGAGGGGGAAATATATATATATATATATATATATATATATATATATATATATATATATATATATATATATATAATTAAACCACATTGTAAGATCAAATGTATAAAGAACTTTGCAATCAATAAGCCTTACAAATGAAAGAAAATAAGTATAAATTGGAATGAGAAAAATTGAGATATACTTTCTGCATTGTAACAAAATGAAAATCAATTAAAATGAATACAATTTATTTACCTTCATATTTTATTGCAACCAGGTAGATGTAGTCATACCATCATCATCATATTACAATAGTATCCTATTGCAGTACAATGAAATTTCTTAAGACTGAAACCCAATTCAACCAAAATCTCCTGAAACCGAATTATGTTTCTGGTCACAAATTTGTAATTCGTTAAGTTCAAAAACTTTAACTAAAAAAAACTGAAACTCCACTACTCTAAAATCCGAAATAAACGTTAATTCCCAAATGTCAGTTTTACACTAAATTGCAACACATAAAACTGAAACTTAATCAGAGTATATAGCTGTCCAATGATCTATCAGTTAGATAGAGCAAATAAAATTAACATAAAAAGGAGGATTTTCAACAAATTACTACACAGATTCAACTGGCCAGATTTTAAATGGCATATTTTCCCAGTATGATAGGTTGTATCTAGTGTCACTCTGAAGGACATGTAGTGCTGAGCCAAATTACTGCACCATCAAGTCACACATACTCAACAGAAAAGGTATCACTTCCCAATATTGAAAATTCATATTTTACATTATTTTGCTTCTGTAAATTGTTTTGTTTCCCATTTTTGTATGCATTTTGGATGTTTTCATTGGTCAAGATAGTTTTTAGGCCAGTTAAGCAACTCAAGCATCAATGATCATTATGCAATACGAGTGTACTTATGCACAGCAGATGGATTTTAACTTGACGAGGCTTGTGAATGTTTGCAATGTCAATATCATAATCTGTGTTGGAAAAAAGTCAAAATATAGAAGTGGGGTTTTTTTTGTCTCAAAGATTGACTGTGAGATATGTCGATAATTGATACCTATCGTTTTTGCAGAGTATACACTAATCACATAGACACAACTACTAGAACTTTGCAACCCCTGTTACAGACTGTTCTGATTCTGCGGATGACTACTTGCGGTGGTTCCATTAAACCTTTACACGAGAGATTTTCAAAAAGACCACCAAGCTTGCCTGTCAGTTAGTATTTGTCGGACAATGAAGACAACCTGCACAAAAGAAAGTTAGTAATGTTAGCAAAGTAAGTCAATGTGACCTACTTTCGATCTGGAGAGGATTCGTAATGCGTGGAACACTCAAACCAAGTTTCATGCCTATACCATGCCGGCAGCTGATTTCTCCCGAGTACGAGTTAAAAAAAATGCGTTTTTTTTTCTTCGCTTTTTGTAGAGTCCACATTAGTAAGAAGCCAGACATAGCCGAGATTTATCTTAAATATCCATAAAAAGGTTTGAGGCATCCCTCAGATTTGAAATATTTTTTTTGGTCAAATTAAGATATATCAACTCAATAGAGACAAGATAACTATAATTATCGGATGATAAGCTCATCTATGACAAGTCCGAACCATTTTTACAATACCATACACACTAGCTTATAAGTCGAATCCGACTGCAAACAACATAGACTCTGATCCGCCGTCTACTTATTACTCGTAACAAGCGGACTGAAACTGAAAAAGCAATTGACCGGCTGTCAAATGGCAAAGCATTTAGAGCCGATTATATACCAGTAGACGTCTACAAAGCTTGAGGTACGCACATGGCATAGAAACTAACTGAACTCTTCCAGTTAATGTGGACTCAGGGAACTATATCACAAGAGTACAAAAATGCATCCATCGTCCAACTGTACAAGCGGAAAGGCAACATATAATCATGCAACAACCATCGGGGCATCTCCTTGCTCTTCTGCTTGTGACAATTTCGGTCCCACATCAGTATTAAGAAGACAGAGGTGATTCACCAACCTGCACCAGGAAAGCCTTACGTACAGCCTAAAATCACAGTACATGTCCAAACCCTCGTGGCAGTGGACAAGTTCACCTATCTCAGCAGCACACTGTCATGTGCAGTCCAAATCGATGATGAAACCAATGCTAAAGCAAGTGTGGCCTTTGGCAGACTACGTGCAAATGTGTTGGAGCACGGAGGCATCAGTCTACAAACAAAACTTAAGGTCTACAAAGCCAATGTGTTGCCGACCCTGCTGTATGCTTGCGAAACCTGGATGGTGTACAAACGCCATGCCAAGAAGCTGAACCATTTTCGCATGGTGCCTGAGGAAACTGATGATGATAAGATGGCAGGACAGGGTCCCAGACACTGAGGTTCTCACACGGGCAGGCATTCCGAGCACCCCCCACTCTGCTGATGAAATCACAGCTGAGACGAGCAGGCCACGTCGCCAGGATGTCAGAAGGATGACTACCAAAGAAGATCTTCTATGGTGAGCTCAAGGAGGGAAACCGAACTCAGGGTGGTCAGAAGAAATGCTTAAAAGATTCCCTTAAGTCATCCTTGAAACACTTCAAGATTGACTGTGTATCTTGGGAATATCTCACACAAGATCACTCCACCTGGCAGAGTCTCATCCACACTGTAGATACAGACTTTGAACAGAGGAGAATTACAGAGGCAGTGCAGAAGCTGTGAGCAGCGTAATTCTCAGAATTGCAGCACGTCCGTTTTTGATCAAGTAAACCCAAGCAGCATCTCTTGTCAAGTGTGCCACAGACAGTTCAGAGCACAAATTGGCCTGACGAGCCACTCACGTACTCACAGAAACCAAACCAGTTAGTGATGTCGTGGTCATCTTCGAACTCAAAGGACGAACAATACTCGTAACAAACTGCAGAGAACCAGATATGGCCGGCGCATTGTGTGAGGGCATATCTAGATCTATGCAGTTTGCAAATGGGCTCGACTTATAAGCAAATATATATGGTACTTTGGCAGATATTTACTAAGGATATATTTGTATAATATTAAATCCACCCCTAAGTTTGGCAAATGTATTACGCCAGCCTTCTGATCTTATCATTGCAGAAATATATAGACAGTAAGCCATACATATAACTGTTAAATATGATAGAAAGGTCAAAAGATGGATTGGATTGCAATTACTAATGGAATATATTGAGCAGGTTCCACTATATATATAATCTTTTTTTGTCTGCCTAATGTTGTGTAATTTCAGCACTGCAGACAAAGCAAAAGATAGGAAAAAATGATGAAAATTGATAAATTAAATGTTTCAAATCTGAACGAAGGCAATGTGTTTCCCTCATAAAATTAAATTGAAAATTTTTGAAAAAAACATGCTGAAAATTTGTAATGGAAACAAATATACAAGAAATTGCAAAGAAACCTGGCAAAAATTGTAAATTAGAGCAGAATTTTTTTGTAACTTCAGGAAAAGATTTTGATTATATTCCAGAGGGCCTTTAGACTAAAGTGTTTTGCTTTAACTAACAATTAACTATCTGTTATTGACATGTTTTCTGCAATTTTCAGGCAAGCAAGTGAAAATCAAGAATATAATAACATGCCCATTTTGCTCAAGTGACGTTGAGGGTTTATCTAATTAAAAAAAATGAAGAAACATCATTTGCTTGTAAAGAAACATTTTTAAAATGTATGCCTTCCTTTTTGTTTTAGGTATCTCTTCCTGTATGAAGGGTTCTGTTATTGGCTACCACTCCTGGGGTCCCTGGAGTGGGGTAAATAGGTGTGGGTTGGTCATAAATCATATACAGGGACATTTTCAAATACTTTGTTTTTTACTAAACTTCATGTTCGAGTCTTAGCAAGAAGACACATCATACATATATACTAAGTGACCCTTGGGGGGACGGGAGGAGTAAGAATGTACTGAGAAGTGTGGTCAATACTGATGGCAAGCCATGCTACTTCCAAGTTGCTTTAGATAGCTGGTTCTTTAGAACACTTAGCATATTAATTTTCACTCCATCTTACGAAAGAGAGTAATGGGAAATATGATCACAGCATGATCAGACTCTTTCAACTCATTTTGGTAAAGGGACAAAACAATTGCAGGAAGATTTGTTGTGGATGCTACATTTGATTTAAAGAAATGATTAAAAAAAACATGCTTCACCCAAACCAGTTGCAATATAGTAATGAGTATTTAGGTTGCTGGTGTGTGCATTGGTTCATCTTCGCTTTATCAATCAACCATTATATTTAACAGTAGCCCTACTATTAAAAAATGTTGCTGTTCTGCCTAACCACTCTCTTGGAAAGTATTAGCCTTCAAGTGTTGGCAACGACTCCAGTGTACAGTTTTTGGCGAGTAACAACTCAAAATTTGAAGTCTAGCTCCGACATGTACTAAACCTTCTTTTCAAAATTTTAATGGTTACTTATATTAAGACAATCTAGCTTACTTTTCCTGATGGGCAGACTTTTGTGAAATTCAGTCTGTCACTTAGCATTTTGTTTAAAATTCAGTCATAGGCATTTCAATCATCATACAGACACCAGTCATAGGTTCATCAATCATCATTCCAGAAGTTAGACTGTGACTTCCTATTTTATTATGCAGAGGATATTATGTTACGCTGTTGTCCAATCATCCATCTCTTACTAATTTAGTTTCTGCATAATAACTCAAGTTGTCCACCATCTACAGTTACCAAACTTTGTGGATAGCTTGCACAAGGTGCAATAAAGAATCATTCTCATTTTTGAGTCAAAATGTCAAAGGTCAGGGTCATAGTAACTCAAAGATGAATAATGGTTTCTGCACAATAACTTGAGTCCTACATCATTTACAACTACCAAACTTTTAGATAGCATGCACTTGGGATAAGGAATAACCCTGTCAATTTTAGAGTCAAAGTTTATGGCCAATGACTGAAAGAAAAATCATTTACACACAACAAATCGAGTTCTACACCATCTGTTGCCATTCTTTGTGGATGGCTTACATACTGGGACATGAAGAAACATATCAATTTCTGGGTAAAAAAAGAAAAGGTCGAAAGTTAATTTGACTGAAAGAAGAAAAATGTTTCCGCAAAATGAGTTTAGTACAAACCTGGACCAAAACTTTGCAGCTGGCTAACACTTGGAGTAAGAAGTACACTATAAAATTTGGGATCAAAGGTCACGGTCACTGACTGAAAGAAAAGCTATCTCTGCACAAAAGTTTCATTTATTGAGAATGTACCTTCATCAAGTTTGTGGATGACTTACACCTTTTGCAAGAAAGACGATTTGATTTTGAGATCTAAAAGTCAAATTTCAAGGTCATTTTGATGAAAGATCAATTTTTTTTGCATAATTACTTAGTACTTTGACCGAAGTTTGTAGAAGGCTTGCATTTATGATATGGAAGAAGCCTGTTGATTTTGGGGTCAAAAGGTCATGGTCATTGTGGCTGAAAGAAAAATGGGTTTTGCAGAATAATTTTTGTTCTAGGGTAAGTTCCATGACCAAACTTTGTGGATAACTTGCACTTTAAGAAACCTATAGATTATGTGGTCTGACGGTCAGGAATCATGGTATGTCTAATAAGAAAGTAATGATTTCTACACATAAGTTTAGTTCAAGACCACATATCTTGACAAGTCAATAATCTCCCAAGTCAACCATAAAATGCTACTGCTTAGACAAATGACTATTGAATATACTGTGATCATATAATATACCATTCATGGTATTCTTATTTTGTGATACAATCTTTTGGGGTTTTCCACCTATTTTATGGCATCATAAAAGTTTCAGAATTTATCATTCAAAAGAACAGCAGCTGCTTTACCATATGAAAATTAAATATATGTTATATATCATTAAATCACTTTAACAAAGAATTACAGGCATGTAAAGATTTAAAAATCTAACACAAATGCTTTTTCTTTGCAAGAATTACAAATAAAATGCATTTCAGCTAGTATCTTGGGCATTATTATTAACATATCAAACTTTGCAGGGGATAAAACTCAGACAGTTGAATGGGCAGTAAGGTATGTGAGGCAGAACTAGTTGCTGTACATCAATCTAAATATTTATGCAGGTTGTTCTTTAGGATGAATATGTTATCTTTTCCTTGGATGTCACTTGCATTTGGAGAAGGAGTATGGTACTTCTGCCAAAAGAGAGTTTATCCACACATAAAGACTTTTTGTTTTGCATAAGCATGTAGTGAGAAAAAAAGTTATCACTTTTCCTTTTTTTTATTGTTCACCCATCAATAGCTGATAATTATCGGTATTGATCATAGAAGATAAGAAAACTTACCTAATCGGATTTAGTGAGTATTTATTGCACTCCCAAGTATCTAATGTTGTTTTAATGTAAGTAAGATTGTCAACATGAAGCTATGATGCATACATTAATGATTCACTTTAAGCTTAATTTGCAGATGCCTTTGTTGTCATCATTATCATCACCATCACCATTTAACAATAACAATCAAATGCGGAAAACGATTATCACTTACTAGAATTATAGACGAAGACAAAGACCTGATTCATCCCAGGCATTATGGATTAATTCTTGTACTGTATCCATGTTATTCACATTATTATTATTATTATTATTATTACACAATTGTGATTATGATTTCTTAAGAACAACAAAATAGTTAAACTTTAGTAATACTTACGTGAATATTTTATCCAAGCATGTAAAGATGAGCTCTGCTGATCCAATGTTACAGGCTGGTATTCCAAGGAATCTTGTTGATATCCTGTTTACATCCTTGTCAAAAACACGAACTAAGACTGTCAGCAATTTATTATCCCCTTTATGGGGTTTCTGCATGACGAGTGATGTCATTTTTGCCACCATAACAGACTTTAAAATCAGCTTTACAGGAAGAGCAGAATGCATATTCATGTCCCTTTAAACTTGATTTCCATCCATCACTGAATTTCGTGTGATATTTCGCTTGCTTGGATTTTGATGTTTTGTCATTGGGAGATAATGCACGCTTAGACATCTCAACTAACACCAAAGTAAACCGAGCCAGTTTTATGCCACTTGAGTAATCCAACCATAATCAATTAAACATCTTTAATCCTGTCCAAATTACTTTTTATCATACATAGTATAGACTCTAATTCATCTCGACAACTTTAAGCACAGAAGCAGAACATACCTTGTGGATAGAATCAAAGTAACGTTTATTGTTTCATGCTGATGGAGCTTTTCAGTAACCCAGCCATAATCAATTATTGTCTTTAATCCTTCCCAAATTACTTCTACTCACACATAGCATAATAAAACCTCAAATGAAGCCAGTTGACCATGCCAACAGGATGTAAGGATGAAATTAGCAAGTACATTGACTTGCCCTGCTTAAGCCAGTTCAGTCACTTGATCATAGGCAGTATTACCGTAATATACTACACTTGAGCCAGAATTTGAGAAAAAAAAAGAAAAATAAAATTTTTTATAATTTTGCGTTCACGGGAGATTGCAGTGACGGGAGACACCCCTAAACTCGTGAGAAAAACCCTCCTGTGCGGAAGGCTCACACGTATGCAGATTTCTATGTTGTATAATGCATCCTATAGCAATTCTGCCAAGAATGATTCTCATTATTATGGAATTACAAACGTTTGCACACTATCTAATTTGGTTGATTTTGAATCTTGAAAATAAAACTTTAAGCATCAACTTTTGTCCTTCTCCTTTACAACCCAGTTATTTTATTTTCCAAGTGAAGAATTTTCAAAGTAAAATAAAACTCAAAAAGCTAGTTACATATATAACTAAGTGGTCTATAGTTTCAGTAATGGAGATGTGAAAAGGTGTAAACAACACACCCTGCATACCAAACTGCTAAATATTGTCAATATTGAATGCTAAACCAAGGCCAGATGAAGCCCACAGTATAATTTAGGGATAAAAATGACAATGATGGAGGATTTTCAGGTACATTTTTAAGATGGAGGTTCTAGGTTTCTGATGCAAGTTCTTTTTTATTCCCTCCATTGTCATTTTTACATTAAAAATATTGCAGGCTTCCTTCAGTTTTATAATTTGTAGCAATTTGGTATGCAGGGTGCGAACAAAGCCAATGAAGCTAAAAACTTGAGTCCAGTTGGGGACAAAGATGTAGTACTCACTGAGACAATCCCCTCAATGAATTTGATGACTGGTTTGATCAGCAGTGGAATTATATGAACTCAAATTAAAAACCTTACCTTCATTTAAGGTTGAAATTATGCACATTTTGCACTGAAACCTGAAAACTACATTTCCGACCTGTCATACCTTTGGAAGCATTAAAGATGTCAAGCTGGTTTTAGCATTTATATTTTTGACGTAATACCAAATGAAAACAGAAACTGCTTCAAAGCTGCAGACATAATAGTACCATTCATGCTGAAATGATGTGGCAAAACATCCACAAAAGCCAGAAACCTGTATATAAATGTACATTTATTTTGTTCTTAACAGTAAACATATGAATGTCCCTCAGAGCTTCAGTAGAACATTAACATACTATTGGCCAAGGAATGGAAGAATATAATTAAGTACACAAATTTCAAAAGAACAAAATAAGCAACTTCAAGAAAAGTTAGGAAAATGACTTGGGATTATAATTTACACGTATCTTTTATATTCAAGACAATTACTTTGCATATATTTATTCTGTTCTTAAGTGACAATACATGTTCCTGAATCTTATCCAACCTCAATATTGATACAATACTGACCTCAAGAATGGAGGAGGACATAACAAAAAGAACATTTTATGAAAAAAACCCAATAATTCCCCGCCTTCAAGCAAATTGTTTTACCGATCTGGAAATGGAACCTGCTAGTTACTTAAAATAGACACATCAGGTGACTTTAGTGGTAACTCTAGTGTTACTACTGTTCCATTAATTCATATTTTCCTGGCTGCTTGAATAACCAATCAAAAAAATAAGTCAGTGCCCACTAAATACCAGGTCAAATCCTGAGCTTTAAGTTACAAACCATGAATGAATAATTTTACCAGTGAAACAAAATAGAATGCAGAAATGAACACGAAGAATGAATGCAAACAAAATGATGGATGCATTTTTTTAAAAATGCAGAGCACAAATGCAAAATGCTGAAACAGAACAGCAAATGATAAATGAAAATGGAACAAAACAAAACAAAATGCACTTCATGAATGTATTTCAAAACTGATTTCTAGGGCTGCTGCTAAACTTATTACAATTGACGGCCCCATTCACATAATAATTCTGGAGATCAGATTCTAGATACACCGACAACAATAGCTATACTCCTTACAAGCCTGTGACCTTGTTCTTTTCAAGGCCCGAATAATCACCCACTGATGTGGTGATATTATCACCAGTGTTTGTATCTGCATAATTTATATTTGAACAAAACAATAAGATTAAATAAAATTTGCTACCAAAAATACTCAACAACTATACTTGTACATTTATTGCAGTTTTTATTGTTATTTATCATTAATTTCATTCTATATTTTGCAGTTATGCATTTGCTGTTTTTATAAAGTACACTTTTAATTAGTAAAACTATAAATGCAATAGTTATCTTCCTTTAAACACTCTCCAAAAAACACAACTTTGTTAAATGCATTTCCATCTTGTTCTAAATGAATGAAAACAAAAGGAAACAAGGAATGAAAGCAATAAATGCAAATCTGAACTGCATTTCTGTGAACCCAAATAAAAAAAAATTTGATGATAGCTGAAATGAAAACATGAATAGAATACAAATGGAATGCAAGCAAAATGAATGAAATCATGAATGCATTTCAAATGCAAATGAAGCAAAAATTAAATACAAACAAAAATGCAGTTTTGGTTAAAAATTATCCATTTCAGCATCTTTACCAGAATTTGACATTTTAGTCAAGATACTGCCTATTTGATTGCAAATGAGTTGCATGAGAACTCAAGTTCTAAATGAGCTCACATGAGAACTCAAGTTCTAAATGAGTTGCATGAGAACTCGAAGTTCTAAATGAGTCCTATGAGAAACTCAAGTTCTAAATGAAGTCACCAATCGGTAGCACTTTCTCTGCTTGCCATCTATCAGCAAGCAAAAATATCACATTACATGTCACCTCAGGCTAGGATGCACGGACAAAGTTGCTAATTATCACCTCCCAAATTTACTGACAATAATCAATTTATCAGTTAGGGTTGTCCACAAAACATTTCAAATGATGGACAAAGATGACAGACACACAAGCCTTCTTCTGTATATACATGAAACAAAGTTTTAACAAAATGAGAAACAAAGTCACCTTTATTGAGTGTTTAATTCATCAAAACAATTAAAAACCAGAAAACATAGCACAGATGTGTATGCTAAGAAAACATACCATAGATGTGTATGCTAAGAATGGAAATATTAAGTCTAAAAGCTGAATATCAAAAAATTGTGGTGTTGTTCATAAACTTGAAAAATGCTCCAACTGTTTGGTATTATTATAGTTATTATTGAATTATAGTTATTAATGCATTAGTTATTATTGGATTATAGTTATTACTGACTTATAGTTATTAATGAATTACAGTTATTACTGACTTATAATTATTCATGAATTACAGTTATTATTAAAAAATTTTAGTTATTACTGACTTATAGTTATTAATGAATTACAGTTATTACTGACTTATAATTATTCATGAATTACAGTTTTTATTAAAAAATTATAGTCTATTACTCGACTCATAGTTATTAATGAAGTACAGTTATTACTGACTTTATAATTATATCAATGAATTAGTTATTATTCTAAAAAATTATAGTTATTACTGACTTATAGTTATTTAATGAATTACAGTTATTAGCTGACTTATAATTTATTCATGAATTACAGTTATTATTAAAAAATTATAATTACTTGATCTTATAGTTATTAATGAATTACAGTTCTATTACTGAGCTTGTAATTATTCATGAATTACAGTTATTATTAAAAACTTATAGTTATTACTGACTCATAGTTATTAATGAATTACAGTTATTACTGACTTATAATTATTCATGAATTAGTTATTATTAAAAAATTATAGTTATTACTGACTTATAGTTATTAATGAATTACAGTTATTACTGACTTATAATTATTCATGAATTACAGTTATTATTAAAAAATCCTAGTTATTACTGACTTGTAGTTATTAATGAATTACAGTTATTACTGACTTATAATTATTCATGAATTACAGTTATTACTGAAAAATTAGTTATTACTGACTTGTAGTTATTAATGACTTAGTTATTACTGACTTTTAAATTATCCATGAATTACAGATATTTTTAAAAATTATAGTTATTACTGACTTGTAGTTATTAATGAATTACAGTTATTACTGACTTATAATTATTAATGATTACAGTCAGCTTCAGATCATCCTTAACCTGAATACAGTAATCACTTACTGGTTACATTTTCAGAATTTTTAAAATATTTTTATTTAATCAATTTATCTAATCAACCCAAATGTAACCTTATTTTTAAGAAAACTGATGGTTACAATGGTATTATTTATATAAACGCAAGGAACAATCTATTTTCTGAGAAGAGTTATCCTCGGACGCATATTAAAACCGTAAGAACTGACGTTAACCATGGATTGATAATGAACATCCCTCTTGGTGAACAAGAAACATGTTCCTTGCATTTTCTAATGACTGAATAAGAAAATCAGTATACTTATGTATGCTGAAGACAAGTAAGACAGATGAAATTAAATTACAGCTGCATATGCAGATTATTATGCTTCAAACTGCTATCACCACAGTTTACAATTATGTCTTGAAATTCACAACAGATGGAAGAAAGATATGCATGTGGCAATAAATTTGGGATATCCTCTGGGACATTAATGATGTAAGTTGTTTAATAAGATGTCTTTCAAGGGTCCTGAATAGTGAATCTCTGATGAAGATTGTTTAAATTGACACAATGACAAATTGGAACCTGATTTGATTTCATAGTAATTATAACTAAATATACTTTTCCCAAAGTAATCTGTAATGGCACAGTCAAATCTTAAAGCGAATATGAATTTTGTAAAGATTCCTTCCCTCAGGATTGGCCTTCCTTTAATACCTTCACCAGTTCACCAGACTCTTTCAACTCCTGAAAAGTTGTGGAGAAAAAAGACATGCTAATTAAATTTACATTTATTGTCATATTATTGATACCACATATACTTGCTTTTAAGTTGAGTCCAACTGCAAACAACACTGACCCTGATCTGCCATCACATAATGCACAGGCAGATCAGGGTCTATGTTGTCTGTTCTACTGATTACTCTTAACAAACTGCATAGACCCAGATCTGATGGTACACAATGTGACCACAGATATGGGTCTGTGCAGTATTGCAGTTTGACTCAATTTTTATAAGCAAGCATATACAGTATGTGACAAATGTTTACAAATCTTGTGTTCTTAGATACTGCACATTAGTTAATTTAAACATTTAATGAAGTCATGTGAGAATGTCATACATTAATAAAAGCTGAACAAAAATGTAAGGAGTATACTGTAATAACAGTATATACTCGCGTACATAATCCTGGTTCAAATGCAAACAACACGGACCCTGACCTGCCCTCACATAATGCTCAGGCAGATCAGGGTCTATGTTGTCTGTTCTACTGATTACTCTTAACAAACTGCATAGACCCAGATCTGCCAGCGTATTGTTGTTTGATACAAAGCTACCATTGCATCAAACTACATTGCCTTGCTAAACTTATTTTTGCTTAGATCAGCCTGGGAACATTGTATGATTTCAACACCCTTTTGATTCAATCAAAGTAAAGCAAGTGGGATCATTTACAAGTTCTTCCAACCTGAAAGTATATCTCCAATGTGTATTGTCTATGTCGCCAATGTGTATTGTCTATGTCTCCAATGTGTATTGTCTATGTCCATGTAAAACTTTAATAAATTACACTCAGAAATAGCCACAATTTTAGTACAACATGTAAAATACAAGTTGGTCTCCAAATGGTGAATTAAATGATAAAAATTCTCCAAAAGGATGAATAAAACATTCACATCAGGAAGAATAAAGTGTCAGCAATATACTAACAAGCAAAACACCAACAGTGTATAAATATTTTTAGTAAGATACGTTAATTTTTTTAAATAATTTTTTCCCTACTCTAAGTTCTATTCGTCAGTTTCCCTTAGCAGTATAAAAAATATGACTGCTAGACCCTAGTCACATTCACTTTCATACTAAATCAAAGACTGCTCCCAGATTGTCTATATCACGTGACTGTCTGGAATCTATGTCAACTGCTAAATGCTAGAACATTTGCAAGAACCAAATTGATGATATGTTATGATCAGCTGTCAACCCTGTGAAAACCTTCCCAATACATGTACATTCAAATAATTCTGTATAAACTATACTTAAAGACTTAAGTTCCAATGGTAAATTTAAACTTTACAGGATAGAGGCTTCTGAATTATAGGTTTACTAGTCTCATTTGTGATATCTATTGATCATCCAAAGATTAAGAGATTAAAGATTAAGAGGCATACCTTTAAAATATCAAGCCCTCCAATTAGCTCTCCTTTGACATACAGTTGTGGGTAGGTTGGCCAATTGGAGTATGTTTTCAATCCCTGCCTTACTTCCTCATCTGCTAGGATGTCAAATGTTTGATATTCAACACTGGAATTAAAACAAAAATGTGATGCAAGTATTTTGCATTTCTAAAAACAGACATAAACTGATCAACTTGAATAATACACTACACTATAAAAACAGTTTTAGAAAATTCAACACTTATAATGATGGCTATTCCATGAAAATCTATCAAGAGGTGAGATGGCAATGAACTTTTACTATTGGATACAGGAATGAAACAAGGACTCAGAAAAAGGACACATATATGCAAGAGTTTTTTTTTCCTAATGGTGATGAGGTTAAAAAAAGTGTGATTCCATATTATGTAAATAAATAAACTAGCATGAGGCTGATAAGTTTTAAGCAATGAACCTGGAGTGGGATAATCTTGCCTTTGAAGGGCAAGAGAGAAACTTTTGTCATAAATTATGTTTCTTTGAGAATGTCTACTAGATCACACCAAATTAAACTTCTGCTACCTCTTCCAATATACCACTATAATTACCTCCCCTATCTCTGCTAAGTGGCTATCTATATATCAGATGTTCAGACAGCAAACAGTTATGGGAAGAACTTATTTTGTAAATGGTGAGTGGGTAAAAAATCTCGAAGAAACATAATTTCTGATCAAAAGAATTTCCATTTTCACCCCCATTAAATGATCATTACTGAGTCTATACATTAACATTATGGAGAATAAGTGGTAATAAAGGGGGAGGCAGAGAATACTAGATCATCCAACCTCTAGCCTTGGTAACACTCCATCAAAGAACATGAGGTAGGTGATGTCTCACAGGGTGAATGGTAAGTGACCATTTCCCCTAACAATGAGGCAAGCACAACTGAGGGAAAACTACGAAATTGAGTAACACATAATCACACAAAGTTGAAGCTCTTAACCAAAAGAGCAAGAGAGATAATATACTGTGGTTTCCTTATCAAAGACAATTTTCCAAGGTGAAATACCCACTTCACGCAACTAATTAGCCCATAAATGATGTTGTAAAAGTTTTGACCAGGTCCAGGTGGATGACCTCTGGCGAAGTTTGCCACCAGAGCCCACACAGATTCAGTTGTATTCTATGCCAAAAGAATAAAAAGCTGGAGAAAAGATCACAATAATGCATGTCTCACTGACATCCTCATTAAATGCACATGAACTGAACAGTTGTGCTTGTAATGGCAAGGTGCGCACAAAGACAGCTTTAATATTGTCGTTCTAAAATATCTTTCAGGAGGGGTAATCTGATCCATCTGTGATATCTGCAAATTGGGAGAAGAAATCACTCCAAGAGGCCCAAGTACTTGGGAAGTGATGACCTGACTTTCCCCCCTCTCAATACCAGGCATGAAGAGTCTCTGCACAGTCCCAATGATTGCTTTCAGGAATCATTTATGTGGACAGCACTTCTAACAGCATGAACTGGATTTTGTGTGTTTTGCCCTCTGTAGAAGGGTCAAGAAAATGAACTGCAAGAAACTTATGCGACACGACTAAGGGTGAATTTAGACTGACAACAAACTGTCAACTGTCCTTCACATAAAGAGCTCTTAGTGGACTGGTTTTCGTCTCCAACGTGTACCTGGGTGTGGCTAAGGATGTGTTTGAGGTACCAGCTCACGTCAATCCACTTTTCTGAGCTATGCGAGCTGTTGGCTTTTGAACAACTAGGAAAAGTTCATGAATAAAGACGCCTGATGAGTCTGAGCATTTGATAATCATCTCCACCGCCACACTGTTTGATGAGCAAAGTATGCATCTTCCCACCAAATTAACACTTCTCTCTGAGTCCAGTTGGAATCTCTGTCACAGAAAGCAGATGATGAAAGGGGAGGGCAATGACAATGAATGATATTCTTAAACTTTCCGAACACTTGGAGTCACCTATTTGCGTTGTCTGGAAACAGGCTGATCCAAGTCTGTAAAAAATGGTCGCAGTTTTGTGGCGGTTACTGTGATCTATGACGAGCAGTTGCAAAAAGTCATTGATCAATCTGTGCCGAGTTATCTGAGTGATGAGAAACAGGACATCCTCTCACCTTTCATTAGATGACTTTCTGTTTCTGGGCCGACTCATGCCTGTCAATATTGCTGTTGTGGTATGAAAAGATAGTTGTTGACCAGAGTCTGTTTGAGTTTCTCCTTCTGTCAACGGTCAATCTCACAGTAGGTCACATGCACAGTGACCAGCAGCTGACAACAATGTGAGAATAAAGGTAAGTAGTCGTGAGAGGAGAATTCCTGTGCCAGCCTGCTACCCTGCCCGAAATCAAAAGAGAGATTTCACAATGGCAATGAACAATAAAGGAATGTAGCCTAAGGAATATAAGAACAGACCACCTCAGGTAGCATACCTATAATAGCCCATGGAAGATGGAAACAGCCACGCCTGATTTGCTGAATTGGCTCATTGTAGACCTCTAATCATGCATGGTAAGTTGGTTGACTGGACAGACTGGTCAGCAGTGTTCCCATGCTTTTTGAAACAATAATTCCCATGTTTTCTCCAGGTTGTTTCCTGGCAGAAATTGATATTTTCAAGGTTTACTTATGACCCATACTGAATAGAATTAAGAACATTTTGGTTTGGAAAGCATGCATTTTTAAAATCAAATCTGTTTCTATTTTGAGACTCTCCTATAACATCTGAATTAGACATATGACCATGTGCTAAACTAAATGATGTACCACTAGAAACAAGTATACATACTGAAATTCATATAAATTTGCATATAACTCATTTAAATATACAGAATAAAAATGTTCACTTTACCCTGTTCAACTGCATATGCTGGTATGAAGACGGTTGTTTCTTTAGAAAAGGGTTATTCAAAATTTGGCAACAAGCTGTTACAATTTGTATACCTTTGTATAAAAAAGACTGACTTTTTAAAAATCCACTTATGTCTGGTTGGTTCCCTAACATCTACTTTCAATAGAATCCAACAATGGACTGTATATTTAATACAGCCATTGTCAAGGACACCCAGAGCATGGGATTCTGCATTGAAAATTGCCCTAGTTGGTAGATTTCTACATATTTAGTTAATAAAATTCACCACAAAAGGTGAGTTGGGGGTGGAGGAGGTTACTATTGATGACATTGCTTAACACTGTGTTCCAAGTGTCCACTACCAAATAATAGTAATAAGCAAACATTTAATACATTTTCATTAACTATATGTATCAAAAGGGGAACTCAGAAGATAAGCTTTATTATCTTTCTCTTACACTTACTGAGATAACACGATGTAGACAGGATGTTGGTACACTGTGACGCTAGACTGATCCTAACACCTTCTAAATAAAAAAAGATACTGACATGAAGGTTACTAAGGTGTAATCAGTCTAATTGACCAATCAGATCGCCTAAGCGCTTGAATGGACTATACAAATATGTTTAGGACAATCACCCAAATCGATCTGCATCCTCTGAAAAATTCAGGTAAGAACTCAATAAATTCAACTCACAATCAGTTCAATTACGACTCAATTATGTATTTCTTCTATGATCAAATGGTAAGTGGTGGCTGAAAATTCCCCGTTTTCTCCCCAACTTTAATAATTATTTGCAAAATTAAAGGGCTTTTCCCATTGGGAACAAATTATTTTCTCTCCAGACTTTTTTCCCAATTTCCTTTTAGCATGAGAACCCTGGTTCAGGAACTGGGACGGCAAAAGAAGACATATATGGAGAGTGTGGTTGCTGGAAAACTCGAGACAGGTAAGTCAGAAACACCATGTGCCAAGTCTCTCAGCAATATATCCCTGCTCTGGCAGGCAATGGGGGTGGGAAGAGGGGTGATGGCAGGGTTTGCCTTACATCTGCTGGACTGCCACAGGGAAGTAACAAGTTCTTCCAGCATATCCAAGGCAGCTGTCCAATGGCAGGAAGATAGGCAAGATAAGAAATCCCCCATGATGATCATCTGTGATGCAGTTTCTTGATTAATTCTTCTCATCTCACCAAAGTGATATCACACAATGCTAACAACAGACTCTGTATTGCAATGAAGGCTCAAGACTTCTGCATCAGACAATGACCATACACCAAGTCCCCTCTGACTAGCTAGTGCAGGTGCTGAAAGAGTTAGTAGAAGTACACTTCATACACCAAGACAGTCTCATCTTAGACACACTGAACTTCTTACATTTTCATGCATCCACACTGTGTACTTACAATAATAATACATTGTGTACCTACAAAA